>JAJIBD010031281.1:0-23163 GCA_021461705.1 Cryptotis parvus
GTCGGGCTGGAACCAAGGCACTTTGCCTTGGTTCCCGTTGATGGAGTTTCCGCTCTTCCCTGGGGCAGCTTGGGGTCCGCGGGAGACGCAAGAATTACTCACACACCTGTGGGGAGTCGAGGCGTTTCCCGGGAACTCAGGGCGCACGGGTCGGGTCAGTCGGGCTGGAACCAAGGCACTTTGCCTTGGTTCCCGTTGATGGAGTTTCCGCTCTTCCCTGGGGCAGCTTGGGGTCCGCTGGAGACGCAAGAATTACTCACACACCTGTGGGGGAGTCGAGGCGCTTCCGGGAACTCAGGGCGCACGGGTCGGGGTCAGTCGGGCTGGAACCAAGGCACTTTGCCTTGTTCCCGTTGATGGAGTTTCCGCTCTTCCCTGGGGCAGCTTGGGGTCCGCGGAGACGCAAGAATTACTCACACACCTGTGGGGGAGTCGAGGCGCTTTCCCGGGAACTCAGGGCGCCCGGTCGGGGTCCTACAGTTTCTCTTTTGATTTATCTCTCTCTTTCTGTCCCTCCCTTTAATTACTTTTGGAGATTATAGTATTTAGAAAAGCAAAAAACCTTAACTAAGTATCAGAAAGCATCCTGTACATATAATCCATATAATCTGGGTTAGATTTTAGTAAATTATGATACTTGCATGATACATACCATTTGATGTATCAGATTAAAAATATATTCTAACAAAGGTTTTAAAACTTTCAATAAAAATATTAGTTATGGAATAAAAATATTGATTTTTATGATTTGTGTTTTCTTTAATTCACCCACTTCTCAGTTTTCTTTACATCTCATCATATAATTACATATATGAAATGCAATATAACTTTAAATAAAAATATAAAAATGATTAAAGCTTCTTGAAATAAAAAGGGGCATACATTTATTCATTTACTGAATTTAAAAATTAAATAAATGAAAGAATAGTTGAGCCTGATCTTACATATTTCCTAAATCTATGCTACAAAATGTTGGGTTACAAAAAAATTGCTTACAAAATACTCTGTGATGCCCAATTTGAGATTAATTTAGATTAAATCTGAAATGACTGAGAATAAAATAATATGTAAAGAATTTCATGTATTTACACATCATTTTACATAATTTCATACTTTTCAATAATATAAAATTGATTACTTATAAACAGACAGAACAGATTATATGAATAGGGATATAACATTTCCATGTAAATTCTATGGGTTTGCAGTATCACACTGTTAATTACAGACTCAAATGATTGACAGCTTCTTTGCCAGGCTGGGGTGTCATAGTATATGATTTTCTGAGAGTAACTTTATAAAGGTTGCTAGTTATTGCTCACTATTAGAAATTCAAATAAAGTTAGAGTTGGAAAGGAAAGACTTTATACTCTGGAGAAAAAAAAAAATTTCTCCCTAACAAAAATTTTTTAAAACTACATAAAATTAAAAATATGTTTTTCTCTTACAGTTGAAAAACTGATCCCAAAGTAATTCTTATGATTTGGAAACTTTTGAAAAAGCCACTTAAATTAATAAATAAGGTGAAATAGACAAACTGTGTGCTTCATATGTGATTCCTTGCATGCCATTAGAAGAAAATCAGAAGAGTAAAATGACAACAGTCTTTTAGTAAAATACATTGCTCTTAGAATTTCATATTTTTATTATAGGAATTCAGAAAATTTGGAAGAACTGACATTTTTAGAGAGATAATGGAACATTCTTATAAAACATTTCTAAAGTTTGCTGTGAAAAGCTAAATAAAGGATTTTGTATAGAACCAGAGTGATTATTTTTATACCTATTAGTCAAACATATCATCTTAATTTTGTCACTGTACAAAAAGTTGAGAGGTAAAATGTTATATTTAGTAAACAGACTCTTCTATTGCACTGAAAACAAAGAGTTCAACAATGAAATTCCCAATTAAACATAAGAACATGCCTGTAGAATATAGATGTGCCTGTGTGTGCATGTGTGTATATATGTGTTTGGGGGTGTGGAGACTGAGCAGAATTCTGAAACATCTATCCAAGAAAAACAGCTAATACATTGTGGCCTATTTAGTGACTTCCATAAAACAGTAGAATTTCAGCATATTTATTACACTTTGTCATTAGGCATGCTTTGTGTAGATTATCAGACTATGTGGAAGCCTACATCATTAATATGCACAGCCATTACCGGCTAAATCAAACACTCGCCAATGGATGATTCTGATGATAACACAAGCACTAACAACCTTTCAAATTTTTAAAATCTACAAACTCTGAAACTAGCTTTTGCTAAATATCTAAGATCCTTTTCCAGCTTTCCTCGTTGGTTAATTTGTTTCTAACCACCAATTCTGCTGAATTCTAAAACTAACCTCTCACCCTGATTCCCCAGTTCAATAGACCGCCAAAGAAGTTACCAAAGGAGAACATATTTTCACTGACAAACAAGCAAATGAAAGAAAGGCAGTTACCGTCTTTTCTGCGGCTTAATGTCAATTGGCTTGTTGATTGCATAAGGTGATCCATGGACATAAGCACTCGGAATCTGCCCACTTTTCCCAGCGTTAGGTACTCACTGCTGGCTGGTAAACTCATTTTATCCAGAAGGCAGGAAGTAAAAACAGATCCTGGTCGTCAAACTGGGAACGCTGACAAGAACGTGCTAGATAATGGATTTCAGACATATGCCGCTCACTGTTCAACCCGTGCGCCTGCTGTTCTTTAAAAGGAAAAGTCTGTTTCTCGGAGGCTACATGCGCTACCTTGTTTTCTGCTCATGGATACAGGAAGCTTGTTGCTTATTTCTAGTCAGAGTAGTGCTCTGACCAATTACTGGCAGAGCAAATGCAATAGAAATTCTGTAGCTCCACAAAAGCCTATTTCCACTTGGAACAAGCCTTTGAGTAGGCAGCAAGGTTAGATCCATTTTGGTCTAATGTCCAAGAGAACATCCAACTAATATAATCATGGTTGGAAAATCATCTATTTCCTTAAACACCCAGCATGCATTGGAGAGAAAGGAAATAATCAACTATTTGCTACATTTTCAAAAGAGGAACATAGCAAAACTGAGTGTGGATATTTAGAAAATGAGATAGGCACATAGAAATAATTATGGGGTGATTTTCCAATTTGGTAGTCAAAAAATTGTGGGTTCTTTGTAGATAAATTTCTGTTCACAATAACCTGCATACAGCCTCTCAGGAAAAACAACAAAACCTATAAGCAAAGACCTTTGCATAATGCTCAGGTTTTCGTGCTGCTTTTTTTCTTATATAAAACAATATTCTCTTAGAATTGCAATTTAAACCTACATTTTACATGAAAATAGTGGAACATTCATAGAAAATTCTTAATTGTTTAGAGGCTTTTTTTGTATACTAGTGAAAAGCAAATTGGGGAAATTGTGAAATGATATCGAGTAATTTTACCCAAAACAGCAGCATTCAGAGAAAAGTTACAGCTTTAATTAGCTGACAGGGTTTACTCCCCCACAACCCATTTCCCAGTGTGATAACAGAACGCCACTGAGAACTTGTGGCTAGCTTAAGAGAAGAGGTATTCAGAGCACTGGGTGCGGGAGTTTTATATTTGAAAACTGATTTCTTATCTAGGATCAGAATAAACATTTATTTAGTGTTCCGAGACAGGGCAAACACAAAGAATATTGAGAGAAAACTATATTTTATTCCCTGTAGGTTAGTTCAGACATTGGGTTAAAACAAAAGTAATGATTAAATTGTGATACATATGGACATATATGTATACACATATACGCACATATATACATACATACATACACACATTCTATTTTTATTTTTTTATTTTAATTTTATTTTTTTAAGTATTTTATTATATTGAAGAAATAATAAAAAGAAAGAAATAGCTAAAAGGACAAAGAACCTCCTCCGGGCACTTCTCTTCGACTCCACCGTTCTCCCTGCATTAACATACGCCTCAGAGACCTGGGCCCTACGAAAAGCAGGGGCGAGAATGCTATTCGTGTCTCCCAGAGATGAATCGAAAGAGCTATGCTTGGAATATCATGCCTCACTCAGGTGAGAGAAGGAATCAGGAGTTCCAACCTCCGTCGCTATTCCAGAATCAGGAATGCTGTCTCGCTTGCCAAGGCATCGAAAATCAGATGGGCTGGACATGTAATGCGATTTGGAGACAACCGCTGGACTAGAGCCATTACCGACAGGATCCCATGGGATGTCAAAAAGATCACATGAAAAAAAAAAGATCACGTGGCCGCCCACCTACAAGATGGTCAGACTACCTTGTAAAGACCCGGAAGGAACGGGTTTGAGGCTCTTCATATTCCTGAATCAACCAGATGCCATTGGGCTACATTGGCATGTGATAAGGTCCAATGGAAATGTTACTGGCACCCGCTCGAGCAAATCGATGAATAGTGGGATTCAAGTGATTCAAGTGATTCAAGTGATTTTATTATAACACCATGAGATACACAATCACAAAGGTACACAATTAAAAAGTTCATACCTGGGTTTTGGTCATACGGGTGTTCGAGCACCCATCCCTCCACCAGTGTCCATCTCCCACCACCAACGCCCCCGGCTTCCTCTCCACTACCCCAGCCCACCTCCATGCCAGGTTCTTTATTTCTTTCCCTTTCTCTTTCTCTCTCTCCCTTCCTTCTCCTCCAGACTATGAACTACAGAACATACATTAAAGGGTTGTCATGTGTATCCTTTTGCCTGTATTTAATGCTCAATTCTAGGTTGGCACTAGTACCCTCAACAATTGTCAGCACACTGTTCCATTCTCTGTCCTACCCAGCCTCTGACTCCCACGTTTGTAATAATTTCCACCCTTGACAAGACCTCCTAATACAAGGTCATGTTTCACTTGACCTTGGATATTGGCATCATAATATGCACATATATATCTATGCCATGCAAATAAATGCAGTCATTCTGTATCTGTCTTTCTCCTTCTGGCTGATTTCACTCAACATATTCTTCTACATGTCCATCCATTTATAGGCAAATTTTATAACTTCATTTTTCCTAACAGCTGCATAGTATTCCATTGCATACACACACATTCTGCTATGCTTAGGGCTGAAACCTGGCTCTGCATAAAGGGATCATTCCTGGCAGGGTTCAGGGGACCAAAAAGCCTGCCCACAACTTGAACCAGGGCTGGTTTTATGCAAAAGCAAGTGCTTTAACCACTGTGCTATCTCTCTGGCTCCTGTTACTTTATTTACTTTTATAATCAGTTTTAAAGAAAATGTAATTTTTTACTCGACAATAAGCATTTTATACAAAAAATTTTCTTTTATTATACCTTCTTAATAGAAAAAAAGGTGCTTATTTTAACATGTCAGATGACACAGAGGTAAAGTTATTTTTAACCTTTCTCTTTCCATTATTGTCACCTTTATATTTGACCATTTTCCCTTCCTTCTCATTTTATAATTTTATCAATGTGTATATATCCATTATATATGTATCATACATAATATACATAAAATGCAACCACACAAAGCCACATACACTGGCATTTATATAAACTTCTTCCCTCTTTCTTGTAAAGTAGGTCCATGCTTTTAAATAGTTCTCTACCGGATAATTTTGTCAATGCAGAGATTTAATTCATTTCTTCCAAGTAGATATGAGTCCATAAACTGGATGTAGCATTGTTTATCAACTAATTCTTTATTAGCAAATACATAATGTTGAACTTCCATAATACATTTGCTAATATGTTGTTGCCAACTGGTGTTTTTATTTTTAAGAATAGCTAAATAGATCTCAATTTGTGCACATTTTACCCTTTTAGGCTATAGCAGTTCATACTCCAATGCTTGTAGGGAGGTCCACCCCCGCCCCTTTTGGTGTGGGTATTTGGGCCACACTGGGCTGTTGTTCTGGGTTACTCCTGGTTCTGTGCTCAGAGATCACTCTTGAAGTCAGTGCTTGTAGTGATGTACGTGGTGCCTTTGACTGAATTTCAGTTGGCCTCATGCTTATCTATGAATTACATTTCCAGTCCTAAAATCCCCCTCTTGACATTACCTATTGACATGCAAGTCTTTCTTTTTTGTAGTATAAAATTGATAAGCAGTTCTCTCAAATAGTGACTGCACTATTGGTGTAGATTCTAATAAAGGTAATAAAACAATGCAGGTTGGGCTGATGAGGAGTCCTGGAAGGGGGGCAGGGACGGCTCCCCTGCCTCTCAGTAAGACCCTCAGGCCGAAAAACCTCATGCATCACAACTGCAGCCACTTTCAAGGTCCGGACTCCACAGCTCGGCAGAGCCACGCATACAACAGAATAGTCGAGTTGAAGCCCAGGATTGCATGACTGAGTGATCAGATTCACCAGGTTTCCTCGGGAGCTGAAGCTGGGGTGCCCACTCTCAACTCAATGCCCTCTGGCAAGGCCTGGTGGTTCTGCCCAGAACTGTGACCGGCTGGGACTATACATGGGGGTCCCATGTACTCCCCATCTCAAAACCTAGTATATTCTTCTGACTGGTATCCCATCACATTTTCTAGAAACAAAGTGTATGGGCACGAGGTGTGGTCTGGGGGACCACCTTGGGAATTTCCTATACAGTGGACTCAAATGGCACAATGGAGATTTGAGGATCTCCATTGACTTTGGTCTAACACCATGTTCATTGGCCGTATTTATAGAAGTAGCTCCAACAACCAATATATAATGGATTATTCAGTATATGAATAGGAAAAGCTCAAATAGACATTGAGATAAATGTGAAAAAAAGTTTTGTCAGTAGCTGTGTTGATGGTGTATCTGGGATTTCAGTAGAAAGCCACTGTGTTCTGGAAACCCAGAAAGTGAATCCAAGAACAGAAACTGGCCAGACTCCCACACAACAGCCTGGAAAAAAAAAGGCATGACCTTATCATTACTGTTCCCTCATATGAGCTTCAAGGATCAACATAATTGATGCTGGCTAAGTGAGCAGGCATGGGGAGGGGGATGGAGGGTGGGGGGAAATGCGGGTCTCTGGTGGTGGTGGGGGGCACACTGGTGGTGGGATTGGTGCTGAATGATGAATCTTTCCAGCAACTGTACTGTGAAAAAGCTTGTACTTTGTAAATCAGTGTTTAAAATAAATCATTAAAAAAGAGAAAGGAATGTAAATTAGTCAACAGAAGTCTGTAATATCATGAAAATAAGAGGCAAAACAAGAAAAACAATTATCAAAGAATTTTGCTTAATTGCATAATTAAGGGGAGATAAAGTACATGGGGAATTCTAGGAATACTTCACTCTACTGTTAATTTTTCTAAATGAATAAAATCAATGAAATAAATACTGGATAAATGAGATAAACTCCATTATTTGAGAAATGAATGAAGTAAAGTAAAATGAATTTCATTATTTGAGGAAATGTCACATAACTTTACAATTCATAACTGGAGTCCAATTACTACCAAATAATTGTTATATACAATCAGATACAACTTAGATATTTTTAGTGTTGCAGTGCCTTGGACCTATTTTCCCATCTTAAATTCCTAAAAACAAATGTACAATAAAGTACTTTTATCTTTAAGGTAGGAATCTGTCTAAAAGAGAAGATAAGAGCTGCCACTATGAAAATTTCCTCAAAGTATGGAGATGGATCCAGGGCTATAGCGACAGCTTTCAAGTGTTAAGTTGAGAGTTCAATCCTGGGAGCGAGGTTGAGTTTTGCTGAGTGCTCTCTGGGACCCTGCTCCGTGACAGAGTGTGTGATCTGCAGCACATAGGCAGGTGTGTGTGAGCAAAACAATTAAAGTGTGTGATTCCTGGCAGTACCACAACCAAGTGTGTAAACGCTTACTACCAAGTGTGTGTATGACCCTGCTTATGGCAACCGCAAGATAGGGGAAGGTGAAAAATTTTCTAAAAGATATTAAAATTATAAACAAGCAGGCTGAAACAAACTTCTATGGGAGAAGAATATGTAATCTCTGATGGGTAAAGTACTTTGGCTGTCTTAGCAAGAATTTATTTTTGCTTGTACCTGAGCAATTATTTACCACAAACAAAACAGGGTCAACAGTAGACTATTTGAACTTAAATTGGGATGAGAAGGGATTACTGCAAAATCCAATGTGCCCAGAATTTAAAATCTGTGAGAAGCCTGCCAATTAGTAGCAAGGTGTTGCTAAGCAAAAACTGGAATCTTCCTGTCTTTTATAATTTCCCCTTTTCCAGGCTGGGCAGTGGTATCTAAGGACTTTTACCTTTGCAGGGTTTAATTTCATCTACAAATAGAACCACAGTCTGTAACCTCTTATGGCAAAATAAGGCCCAAATCTCACCAAGTAATGCTCAGGCTTACCCAGTTACATTTTGCTTGTCTATGCAAATTGGGTTTTCCATGGCAGACAGGAATGGAGTCAAGTACAAATCTCATCCATTACTTCCTGGAGTCTTAGGTCTTAAGAACATCAATGAGGGCAAAAACCATAACAAAGTATCTAGGATACCAGTTTCATTCAGGAGACTAGAGGCTGTGATGCTGGTAATGTTTCTGCACAGAAATTCAAAGCAAATGCTAGGTGGCATTTTGAAGTCACAAAAAGTTCATTTGTAATAATTTTAATATGTATTAAGGAAGATTGTTTCAGTTATTAGCGTTACTCTGACCTGATTTTGGCAACATTAAAATTCTTTCAGAATACATTAATTACGTCTCACTGTAATTTCACTTTCCTTAGAACTTTCCTTACAGTAATCTGAAAACTCTAGAACAAGGTCTATTTTCAGGCAGCTTGAGGCATCTAGAGTTTTAGCTTGGGGCAAATAGCTTCAGTTAATACAAATGATCAAATTCATCACTCAACCACATTAATAACAATTTCTATTAAATATATTTATTAGAAAAAATATGATTTCTTACTAACATTTCAAATTCTAATCTCTATCACTTGTATCACTTCTCTTCCCATTCATCAATTTGCTCCAGAGGGCACCATTAATATCTCCGTACGTCCTGTCAGATGCTAGTGTAGCCCAAAGGCATCTGCTCGCTCCAGGAATATAAAGAGCCTCAAACCATTCCTTCAGGTCATTGGAATGAAGTCTATAATTGTTACTGGTTTTTGACATATAAAATATCAAATCAATTTCATAATTCCCATAATTACATAAATCAAATCAATATCAAATCTCTACAATTCAAAAGAACATTTGTTGGTCCGAGATTATAAAGCAGAGAGTAATATAACTATGGTTTACTTTTTCTTTGATCTTGGTGTCTCTGGCATATCTTTGTTTACAAAGTTGTACAATCAGCAAAGAGTTGTTTTTGGGCCAAAGAGGTAGCTCAGGGTGGGGGGGTGTATCCTACGCAGGTATAGAAACCTGTGTTAGATCCCTGGTACCCCATGTTCTTCAAATACCACTAGATACAGCCCTTGAGACCCCCCTGAACCACTAACTAAAGTGGCGCTGGATTCTTGGATCTTAGCATTAAACTATCTGCCCAGAAGACCAAGTACTACCTGGAGAGGCCCCCATGACTCCTAGACACTGAGCAGGCCATACTCTACTTCTCTCCCCTCCCCCACTAAAAACCGTTTTCACAAGAGCAGTCAACTAAAAAGATCATTTTTTATATCCCCTGAGACTAGAACTAATAAGAAATCAAAGTATCGATGAAAGTGATAACCACAGAAAAGATTCAGAATATTTTGGGGCCGGAGCAATAGCCCAGAAGGTAGGGCGTTTGCCTTACATACGGTTGGCCCATGCCGACCCAGGTTCGATCCCTGGCATCCCATATGGTCCCCTGAGCATCACCAGGAGTAATTCCTGAGTGCAGAGCCAGGAATAACCCCTGAGCATTGCCGGGTGTGACCCAAAAAGCAAAAAAAAAAATTAAGATTAAGAATGTTTGAGTCATTTAAGGCTAGAGAGATAGTTCAACAGGTTATACACATCCTTATCATGTAAAAGATTCACATTCGATCCCTGACACTGCAAGTCTTTGGTGCAACCACTGGCTACTGGGGTAGCCACTTAGCATAGCCACTTAGCAAAGTGGCAGGAGTAAACGATGAGCAGACAAGTGTGGCCCCCAAATGAAACAAAATTCTTTCTTGTTTGGGGTCATACCTGGCTTTGCTCAGAGCTTACTCCTAGCTCTGTGCTCAGCAATCACTCATGGCAGGCTCCAAGGGTGCTAGGGATTACACCTGGGCTGGCCCTGCAAGGCAACTGCCTTTCCTGATGCACAGTCATTGCAACCCACATACAGAATTCTTACTGATAGGAATGAGGAGACAGCAATAGTGTCAGCAGTACATGCTTTGAATGCTTGGGACCCTGATCCAATATCTGGCACTGCATCTCTCCCAGCACCCCGGGGTGTAATTATGGAAGCCCTTTGAACACATCTTGGAATGGCTTTGGTGGCTTCTGAGCAGCATCACTGTGGCCCTCGTGGTCCCTGGCCTTGAACTTGAACTGCTGGTACAAGATGGCAGAATTTTGATAGGAAAGGACCCCTGAGTCCCTTAATATGCTTAGAATTCCTACACACAAGGAGATGTATACAATTAACAGGTTGCCTTACTTTTGCTATTAGGAAGCATACTTATTTACAAACTAGATTTTTGTAATGCTAGGATTAAAAAATATACAAAACAGTGTCTTTTAAGAATCTTCAAAAGACCCTGATGGGTTTGACATTCACAAATGATTTTTCTGGTCTAGAATCTGGTCTCCTACATAGAATTATCTAGAAAATCTCTGTCTGCTGGAAATGGTTCTATTCTTATTCCAGTCATACCTTTAGTTACAAATCATAGTGTTAACACATCGTAGTGTTAACAACAAGTATGAACTTTTTTTTTTTTTTGGGTCACACTCAGTGATGCTCAGGGTTTAGTCCTGGCTCTGCTCTCAGAAATTACTCCTGGTGGTAGGAATCATCTGGATGCTGTAGATCGAACCCAGGTCAGTTGCTTGCAAGGAAAGCACCCTACCCACTGTACCATCACTCCAGCCACCGGTAACAATTCTTATGTGTAAATTAGTTTCTCAGGAATTTGTTTAGCATTGTCAATACCCTGGATTATGAAAATCAATTATATTAAGTATATGTCCTTTAGAATATAACATAAAGACCCCACAAATCAGCAAGTGCAGGCCTACTTCAAATTTATTGTGAGAGTGATTTGTATTTAAATCACTACACCCCCAAAAGAGGACAAGTTTGAAATATGTTAACCAAAAGTTCTCATCTTTAAAAAATATATAGTTATTTTGGGCCAGAGTGATACTCCAGCCTTGTAGGTCGACCACTCAGGTTTAATCCAAATCATCCCATCTGGTCCCCACGCCTGCTAGGAGTGATCCCTGAGCACAGAGCAGGGAGTAAGCTCTGATCACTGCCAGGTGTTACCCCAAAACAACAAAAACAAAAAATTAAAACAGCTTTATTTATTTATTTGTTTGTTTGTTTTTTTGCTTTTTTGGGGTTACACCCGGCAATGCTCAGTGGTTACTCCTGGCTCTGCACTCAGGATTTACTCCTGGGGTGCTTGGGGGGACTATATGGGATGCAAGGGATTGAACGCAGGTTGGCCTGGGGTACTGGGGTAGCCACTTAGCACAGCAAGGGTTTAATGAGGCGAATACCCTACCTGCTGTACTATTGCTCTGGGCCCCGAAGGTTTTAATTATTTAATGGAGTTTAATTATTAATTAATTGTTTAATTATTTAATGGAGTTCCTGCTGACAGAAATTTTATTATTGTATCTGTTAGATATTTATTCTTCAAAACCTAACAGAAACCTGTTGTTCACATAAAGTTAAGTGTATTCATCTGCAAGAAAGGGCAAATAAACCTGAACAGTCTCAGAAGCACCTTCAAAGAAAGCAGGGAAACAAGTAACTAAGTTATTTCTGTTTGTTCAGTTTTTTGTTGTTGTTGTTTAAAGTTTTTGCTTTTGACCTAGGGACTAGAATGCAATCTTGTTCAAAATCCAATTTGACAGGTATGAAAATTCTATTGGTTTCCATTTCTACACCCAAAAAGTTCATTCTAACTAAGCATCTTATCTTCAACAAAGCTAATATAAAGTTTAAGCTGAGTTAATGTAATAATATCCCCGAATAAACTTATGTTCATTCATTAAACTTCAGTGAGGCCCCCTATAATTCCTGTCCTCAGGTTCTTTATAAACAGTTTAAATGTTAAGTGGAATGACATTCTCCTTTTAGCATATATGAAAAGGAAACAAATGAGTTTAATGTACATCATGGGCTCTGACAACATGACTTCTTTAACAGATGCCCTACACGACTACCCACACATTCATCCTTAAAAAGCACAGTCTACTTGCCAAGCTAGAAACTGTTGCCAATATTCAACTGCAAAGGATTTCTAACAGTTGAAATCAGCAGGAAAAAAATATTAAAAGACTTTTTAAGATTATTTTCAAATAACAACATGTCCTTAATCACTATGCGACCTAAGTTGAAAAATAATCTTGTTGTAAATTCTCACTTTGTCAAGTAGCTGGTCAAATAAGGGGAGGTATCTTGGGGAAACAGGCTTCTAGATTTGGATGCCCAATTATTTTTAAAAATATGTAAATACATTTTCTCCTTCAATCGTTCAGCCAGCCAACACGAGCTGAACATCTACTATGTATACACATACTAAATGGGTTGCATATTTCTTATTTAGGGAAAAAATGTCCAAATGATATCCAGTTTTTGCATCCTAACAATACTCATTTCAAACAGACACATTCATGAGATACCAATAAAAAGTGCCACAGCATCAGTGGTCCCATTGAAAACATTTGTGGTTAGCAAACATACTACCGAAGTTTCTTCCTCAATCCGGCCCAGGTATGCTGGTCCAGAGACTCTTAGACATGGGGCAGAGTGGTTCCTTGCTCTCCCTGTGCCCAGCCGTTCATGAGGCAGTCGGGAGGCATGGTGGGTTCTAGCCTCAGCCCACCACCCCGGCAGAACCTCACAACAAGCCAGACGACCCCCCCACCCACTCCACGGGCGCCACCATTTTCCACATCCGGACTTCCCTCTCTTCAGAACTCCACCCAGCCGACCAGCCCATCACAGCCCAAATCATCGACACCCACCCTGCCGCAGTTTCTTCCTCAATCTGGCCCAGGTATGCTGGTCCAGAGACTCTTAGACATGGGGCAGAGCGGTTCCCTGCTCTCCCTGTGCCCAGCCGCTCATGAGGCAGTCGGGGAGGCATGGTGGGTTCTAGCCTCAGCCCACCACCCCGGCAGAACCTCACAACAAGCCAGACGACCCCCCCCCACCCACTCCACGGGCGCCGCCATTTTCCACATCGGACTTCCCTCTCTTCAGAACTCCACTCAGCCGACCAGCCCATCACAGCCCGGCTCACGCGGCCGCTTGGCCGCCTGCGTTCATCAATAAATGCTTTATTTGGAGGTGTTTAAAGAATATGCCTCCCGCACGGCAAGCCTAGCAAGCTGCTCGTGTTGTATTTGACATGCCAAATGCCAGTAACAATTATTTTAGGTCATTCCCATGACCTAATATAATGGTTTGAGGCTCTTTATGTTCCTGTAGCAAGCCGATGCCCTTTGCTCTACTGGCATGAGAAGGACATATGGAGATTTTACTGGTGCCTGCTCTAGCAAATAGATGATTAACGGGAAGATCGTGATCGTGAAACATACTACCAAGAATATATTCTATCAAACTACTATTTACTTCCTTATATTCTTTTTGGGGTTTTCATTTGTTTTGTTTTGCAGCATCAGGTACAACCAAACCTAGGGGCTCCACACGTGAGAGGCTTGTACACCACCACTGAATCAGGTCCCCAGTCCCTTTTCTGGTATTGTAAATGTTCTCTGTCCTGAAAGGTGTTATAAATCATATAAATCATTAGGTAGGCAGATGTATGGCTTATTCATCTTTGAATTCCTTATAGTTTCCAAAATACTTCTTATAGTTTCCGAAATACTTATTTGCTACCTAAAGAACTTTAACCAATATTTAATCATTAATTTTCAACTTTACTTTAAAAATTTTTTGACCATTGTTATAAAATAATAAGATACTTTCTCTTGCAAGCATCTTTAATTTGATTATAAAGTGACTGGATGGCTCAGGAATTGCACACCAGATTGTCTTGTCCACCAGAAGGGAAAGCAGCTCAAAGTCAAATATTGGGTCTTACTAATTATTGTATGCCCAAATCTATCCCTGAATCCCACTTCAGGAACTGCATTGATGAACCAAGAAATGGATAAACTAGGGAAACATATTGAATCATATAGAATAATTCTAAAGAAGGAAACTGTGGAGGCACTATTTTTATAGAAATAGATTAGGCAGGTGAATGTTGGTTTGATATCCTCCTAAATTTGGATGATACAAAACTTGTTCCCCTTAATTCAAATCAACATGGGAAAAAAAATCGCCATCTATTTATTGCCTTTAGAACCCTGAACTTATTCAGCAAAATTTGCAATAGAACATCAGGCGTGAGGTTGTTCATTTCCAAGTCAAGTCATATTGGTTCACAGCACTGATGGTTCACAGCACTGATAGAGAAATAATACAAAAAATTATTTCTTTATGTACTATTCTATTATTCTATACATTTATATAGATGTTAGAAATTCAAGACCAAACTAAGATGATATTTATTTTTGCTTTCATGGAAAAAATACTTATTTTTGTTGTCAGTTCTATGAAAATAAAAATAGTAAAAATAAGTAGATAAGTATATACACACATGCACAAAAGAAGGACTGGAGAGACAACTCAGCGTGCTGGAGTACTTGGTTTCTTCTTTTTTAGTATATGTGATGCTCAAGTGAACACTGGGCTATTTGTTTTTCATGCAAGAGGCCTGAGTTCAATCCCCAGCACCAAATAGTCCCCCCACGGACCATTTGGGACAGCTTCTGAGAACCAAATCAGGAGTAGCCCCTGAGCACCACCAATGTTATTCCAAAATACACTATATACATGTACATGTATAAGCGTACCTAAATTCAAGACTTGATCATTGAGAAAAGCACATCCAGGAAAGGACAAAGGAGTTTAGGGAGAAGGGTGATCACTGCGGGGACCGCCTGAGGTAAGGTCTGAGGGATCTGAATTGACTGAAGGGCTGTTCTTCCTCTAGTAAACCCACAGGGAATGAAGGGGAAAACAGACCACACAGGGATGAGAAGGCAGGTGCTGGCCAGGATGGAGCTCAGTTGCAGGGGTTTGTTTACTGAATGAGGGAGTGTATGAACAAATGCCTTCAAAAGATACTTTCTGAGATCCTGAGAGATTAGAAACCCATTACCTGAGGAAAAATTCCCATGAAGCTAACACAATCTAGAACATAACTGTTATTAAGATTCTACAAGTGTCCAAACTAAACTAATTCTTTTAATTAATAGAGGGCCCCAATTTTTCTGTCATGATTCATTCCTTTTTGATAGACTATAACGATGTTAGTCACTCCGATAACTTAATATAAGCAATTGTGAATTAGAAGCTGTTTACAATTGTCCCATTACATTTGAGGAATTAATCCCAATCTAGATAAAATAGAACATAAAGTCAATTACAGATAGCATAGAAAACATAAAGTGGCATTAAGTGAAGGTTAAATCAGTTATGAGCAGTATAGACTCTTATTAACTCTTAATTATTGAGCCATAGAAGCTGTACCAGGAAGTTGAAAGAGAGCTCTCTCCTTATTCCTCTCAGAGAAATGATCAGTTGCAAATCCTTGTATGTGTCACTATATACAGACCTTTAACTGATATCTACTTTGACTCTGTGTAGTAAAAGTAACTGCACTTTTCAGGGAAGAATGACACATTAGAGGAGACTGGCAAGGCAGTTTTTCTCCTAATGTCTGAACACTCTCTGGGGGAAAGCAGTATGGGCAGCCCCCCACACCCCACCACCAACCCCTTCCCCGCCCCATGATATGGGAAGCCCTGGCTTCACAGGCAGTGTGTTCAGCTGTGAGCACATCACAGATTGTAAAAGTATCTTACGAAACTAAATTTCTTGATCCTATGTTAGTCTTTAAAAACAGCCTAAACTTTATTAATCTGAGTCTGCAATTTTCAGTCTTGCTAGAGTTTCAGGCCTTTTAATGGTCCCCTAATATGATATGATTCCTAAGTGCTACTACAGGCTGGCAACATGTTTCCAGATTTATTCCTAACTATTGATTCTACAGAGTGTAGTGTATGAAATAAAAATGACACTTTATAGTGATATAAACATTGAGATGTAGCGAGTGCATCTTTATTTATCTGTTTATTACGAATCTGTGAATAGGCTAAAGACAGTTGGCATGATCTCGATACATAAAAGCATCTTTCTTAGGATTCAGCATTCTATTCAGATTGACTGTAAATTTGAAATTGCACTCACGTCTACTGGATACAAATGACTATTATGGCTGAATTGGCAGGCCAACATGAAAAAAAAGCATCAGCTCTTTCCTGCCCTCACTGTCCTTAACATAAATGTTTTTCTTAAAATGTTACCAGTTGAATAACTTTGCAAAGTTTATTCTTTTGGATGGGGGTTGAACCATAATTGGAGGTGGTCATGGCTTTTCCCCTGGTAGTGCACAAGGGACCATATATACTGGGGGCTTTACTTTTTTAATTTTTTTATATTTTATTATACCACCACGAGATAAAGAATTACAAAGAAGTTCATGTTTGGGTTTTTTTGGTCTTACAGTGTTCGGCTTGTTCCAATTGTCCCTCCACCAGTGTCTATTTCCCACCACCATGTCCCCCAATTCCCTCTCCCTCCCCTAGCCTGCCTCTATGGCAGGTTCTTAATATATTTTCTCTCTTTCTGTCTCTCTCTCTTTCTCTCTTTCTTCTCTTACACACTGTGGATTACAATATATACATTTAGAGGTTGTCATGTGTATCTTTTTGCATGTATTCAATGCTCAGTTCTAGAGTGGTATTATCACTTCCGACAATTATTAGCAGACTGTTCCCTTCTCCATCTTACCTAACTTCTGATGTGTACATGTTTGTGGTAGATTCCACCTTGACAAGACCTCCTGATCCATGTTTTGCCTGACCTTGGATATTGGTTTCATTTTATGTATATATATGTATATATATGTATATGTATGCAAATATATACATATACATATATATCACATACATATGTATATGTATAAATATATATGCATATATATACATATATACATCACTTGATCACTTGACATCCCATTATTCATCAATTTGCTCTAGCGGGCACCAGTAATACTTCCATTTGACCCTATCACATGCCAGTGTAGCCCAATGGCATCTGATTGCTTCAGGAATACAAAGAGCCTCAAACCGTTCCTTCAAGGTCTTGACAAGGAAGTCTGACCATCTTGTAGGTGGGCGGCCACGTGATCTTTTGACATCCCGTGGGATCCAGTCTTTAATGGCTCTAGTCCAGCTGTCATCTCCAAAACGCATTACATGTCCAGCCCATCTGATTTTCGATGCCTTGGCAAACAAGACAGCATCCCTGACTCTGGAACAGCGACAGAGGTCAGAACTCCGGATTCCTTCTCTCACTTGAGTGAGGCATGATATTCCAAGCATAGCTCTTTCGATTCCTCTTTGGGGATATCTGAATAGCATTCTCATCCTGCTTTCGTAGGGCCCAGGTCTCTGAGGCATATGTTAATGCAGGAGAATGGTGGAGTCGAAGAGATGTGCCCAGGAGGAGGTTCTTTGTCTATTTAGCTATTTCTTTGATGCTTTTTGAAGGCATTCCATGCTGCTCTCTTCCTCTTGTGCAGCTAGGGTCAATCTCAATCTTATGTATACCTCAATCTAGGTATACTAACTGCTGCATTCAGAGATGTTTGTTCCATTGAGAGTGAATGGGGCCTTTGGAACTAGTTCATTTTTTCATGAACATAGTTTTGCTGAGATTCAGCTGTAGACCTATCTTTCCACATTCTCAGTTGAAGTCAGCCAGCATTTGTGCCGCTTGGCTAATGTTTGGTGTTATTAGAATGATGTCATCAGCAAAGTGGAGGGTGGTTTAGTTGCCGACCATCTCTCTTCACTCCCATTCCTTCCCATTCTAATTGGTGCATGATGTTTTTTGAGGGTGGCGCTGAAGAGTTTTGGTGAAATGGTATCACCCTGCAGAACCCCTCTTTCACATTGATGATCACTTCTTTGTAGAATGGTGAGATCCTGGTGGTGAATCCGTAATACAGTTCACGAAGGATCTTGATGTATTGTGTTTGAACACCCTGTTTGGCTAGGGCTTCGATGACTGCTTCAGTCTCCACAGAACAAAGGCTTTCTTTAAATCAATGAATGTGAGAGACAGAGTGGCATCCTGAACTCCCTACAAACTTTAATGAGCTTGGTTACAGTGTGGATATGGTCTATTGTGCTGAATTCTTTTCAGAAGCCAGCTTGTTCACACCTATATATATGTTATATATAAAATATTTATATCATGCAAATAAATGCAATCATTCTATATGTCTTTTTTCTTTCTCGCTAATTCCTCAACACTGATCCCTCCATGTTCATCCATTTATAGGCAAATTTCATAACTTCATTTTTTTTTCTAACAGCTGCATAGTATTCCATTGTGTAGATGTACCAAAGTTTCTTTATCCAGTCAGTCACCAATCATCAGTTTTGGTCACTCTAGTTGTTTGCAGATTCTGGCTATTGAGAATAGTGCTGCTATGAAAATTAAAGTGCTGATGGTGTTTCCGTTGTGTTTTGGCATCCCAGGGTATATTCCCAGGAGTGGTATGCCTGGGTCAAATGGGAGAACAATTTCTAGTTTTTGGAGGAATGTCCATATTGTTTTTCAAAAAAGGTTGTACCCGTTGACATTCCCTCCAACAACGGATGAGAGTCCCTTTCTCCCCGCATCCACACCAGCATTTGTTGTCCTTATGCTTTGGGTATGTGCCTGTCTCTATGGTGAGATGATATCTGATTGTTGTTTTGATTTGCATCTCTCTGATGATTATATACTGGGGCTTGAACTCCCAGCTGGCCACATGGGGCAAGTGTCATCCCTTCTTCCCTTCGTACTATCTCTCTGGCTTTAAAAAAGTTTTTTCTTCAATGTTGATATCTATGTTTCTAAACTTATTGACTTTTTAACTTTTAAAAGCAGATTTCCATCAGTCCATATGCTCATATAATATCTACAAGCATCATTACAAAACTTTCTAAATTACCTTGCAAATAAAACCATACCATCTCTACAACATTGTTTTTCTGTTTATCAGACAAATGACATTGATATTAGGACTAATTTGTATGACTGGTTAGAATTGAAATAATAACAATGGGTTTTACAGTTAAGATATTTTATTAATGAGACTAAATTTTAGGCAACAGGGAAGTACGGTTTTGGATTAATCAGCTACTAAATTATGTTGTAAAATAAACAACTTAATTGAGACTAAGATAGCGTAAGTCATTGGATAGCATCAACTAGTGAGCGCAAAATGGGGCTGAAGATGTGATTAGTGTACAAAACTGTACAAATCAGATAATTTTGTGACAAAGCAACAAATTCCAGAGCTTGCTAAAATAGCAAGCAGGGCAATTAATGTTCGGCAAAAGGATCTTAGCACTGGGATTATTAATCTTATCCCGACTTTAGAGATTTCTGGGTTAAATAGGAGACCTAGGTCTGAAAGTGAAACTCAGAAAAAGTTCTTAGAATAATTTGATATATATGCCAAATACCAGTAACAATTATAGACCTCATTCGGAATGGATTGAGGCTCTTTATATTCCTGGAGCATGCAGATGCCTTGGGCTCTACTATCGCCAGGGGACATATGGAGATGTTACTGGGGGCCAGCAGGCAAATCGATGATGAGCGGGAAGACAGTGACTGTGAAGAAAAATAATAAAAAGTACACCATTTTCCTTACAGGTAAGAACATATGGATGACTTAGCAATCTGTGGCTCCAGAAAATTTTAGTAAGATATAATAAGTAGAGCATTCTATCCTCCCTAGAAGTAAGATGTGTGAACAGAGATAATACTGTGTAATGTGCTTGCCTTGTACATACTAAACATGGTTCAGTCCCTGGAACCACCAGAGTAACCCCTGAGCACTGCTAGGTGTGACCCAAAAACCAAAGAAAAGAAAAGGTGTGACTTCAAAAGTAGCAGAGGCATGTGTGCAAATACTTTGGAAGGCTGTTAAGCTACTGGACTGTTGTGGGAGACTTTTCAAAACATCCTCAAAATTCTTTCACTCAGGGCGGAGGCGATAGCTGCGGGTGAGGCGTTTGCCTTGCCTGCTGACTGGCCCATGCGACCTGGAATCCTAATGGCATCCCTTATGGTCCCCTGAGCACCGCCAGAGTAATTCCTGAGTGCAGAGCCAGGAGAAACCCTGAGCATTGCGGGTGTGACCCAAAAAGAAAAAAGGAATTCTTTCACTCAGCCTGTTGCCATAGGCTCACCCATGAAAGTCCAAGCTAGAAGCTCGTACATGAACTAGGTGTGAGTGAAAGGAGTTCTTTCACTCATAACATATTAGAGCAAGTGTTATCTGAAGCAAAATATTTCCCTTTTCATATTTCCTCCTATTTCATAGAATTATAAATCAACCATTTACTTATTATTTATTTTGCCCTAATGCACAGCAAGTAGGAACTGTGAGATAAAAAAAGGAAAATCAAATGGCTCCTGCCTTCACAAGGATTTATTATAGTTTTTGGAAAAAAGGCTTAAACATATGACTTAGGTTTGCCATCACTGTGAGAGAGAAGTCATATGGCCCAACCACAAAAAAATTATACAAGCTGAGGCAAACAAATCAGTGTTCTCTCTGATGGACACTGTCTGAGTTCATAAAAGACTCACCCTATATTATTCCAGACAGAAGCAGAACCATTAAAACCACTGACTGCATAGTCTCTAAAAATATAGATATGACATCTGAATATTTATCTCATGCATTCACACAGAGTAAATAAAGATAGCAAATAAGCCCAAATGATTAGGTGCCATCAAAGATGTTATATTTGTCCTTTATTTATTTCCATAATAGACATGATAGAATTCCTAAACTGCAAGTTCTATTTGTGGAAAGCACAAACCAATGCGAGATCAATGCAAATAGAGAGAAAGACTAGGTCATCTGAATTGCCACTGTCATTGCTATAATGATGAGTACACTATCTAAACTTTATTTAATGTGTGTTGTGTTTATTTTGCTATCATGGACAATGTTAATGCCTAAGGAACAGATGAAAAAACATATTTTAAATTATTCAATGAGGTGTGCTTTTGAAACCATGACTGTGTATTAGCAGAATGGATGTATTTGTCATTTAACTCTTGCTTAGGGTCTCTGTTTGTAGGTTTTTAATCAACTGGAAATTATTTTCTTGAATTTCTGAACAAAAACATGGCAGTAAATAGCAGCTACCAGGAAAAATCAGAGAATTCTGTCTGGCAATAGAGAAAAATAGAAACAAGAAAACAAAAGACAATTTTGTTGACTAGTGCATCATGGTAGCTCTGAGGAGGAAGTATTTTTTTTTCCTCAGGACGCAATTACACTAAACTAGTTGAATAAAGCAGGAAGGTACTTCATCTCACACTCTCGACTTTCTCTAACATTACCTTCTTCTCATGGAGCATACACTAATTAAACAAGTTGGCTCAAATACTTCAAGGCTCCCCAGAGCTAGGGCACATTGTCTTTTGTTTTGTTTTAGAACACACAGAAAAAAGTTCAAACAGAAAAAAGCCTTCTGGAGATTTTCTGAAGATAACAGCAGCAAACCTTGGTTTTGTCTGCAGACTTTATTTCTGCTCAGAGCAGTGCACATATTAGTATATGATATTCACATTTTTATAGAAGGGAACTTCGTAGAAGGAAAAATCAACATGGAAGAGCTGTATGCATGATGGAGTGGATAATTTAGTTGCCCTTGAATGGAACAATGCTAGTACAGGGAATGTCACCAAGACTGAGATTCTGACAACCTACAGGTCTAAGACACAGTGCTCCACCCATCTCCCTTCCTGCCAGCTCCTACCTACTAAATGAATGAAATCAGAAGGGTATACATATCCTTCAGCCTTCATAAAGGAACATGCAGTTCAGTTCCTACCCCTTCCTTTCTCATATGTTTTCACCTGGTTTCCTAAGCATTTGGCTTGAAGACACTTCAACTGGATTCTGAGTTGTAAAAGCATTAGGTAAATGATCAATGGCACAATTTAGTGAAACAAACACTAGTGCCCAGGTTAGAGTTAAGTCCTGATCTCCTTTTTAAAACTTATCATTTACAGGGTGTATTAACTTTTGACAAAGTAGTTTTTACAAAACTTTAGACAGCTCTTTCAATTATTTCATTTTGTAGTATCAACAAGTCTATGTGTTATAGATTTTTTTTCATTTACTAACGCGGACCTTTAAACTGAGATCAATAAAGATAGTCAATTTTTATGAAGGAAGAACCATTCAACAACACATTTTCATGTACTTCAGAAGATATGGTGAGATTTTGCCAGGAAATGCTTTCCCTAAGGGATAGGCATGTATTGTGGATCTGGTTAATAGTGACATATTTGAAGTTTCTGATAATTTCTGTTCATAATATTTATATGCCATTAAATTGATTCTAATACAGAGTGTCTGGATTTATAGATCCTGTTGCGATTTGTATATGAAAATATAAAGACAGTTAATTATATAGAAGGAATTTAAGAAGATGGCATATATGACCTTGATAATTACCAAATTCATATATTAAGGATTATTTTAAATCCAGCAGACATTATAACCTCATTGAAGAAATTAAAATTTTTTTGGATAATGGGCAGAATTAAAGTAAATTCTAACTCACCTGCTTCAAATTCATTAAGAAAAAATGTTATAGTTTGGCAATTTGTGATTTTACATTTGCTTCAATGTGTACCTATTAACTTATTATATGTTTCTGAAATAAAAAGGACAAATGACATTAGAAGATTATATTTCTAACAAAATATATTTATAACAATACAAATATATATTTTTAGCAATATATATTTATATTTATTATCAATATATTTCTAACAATAAAATTTAAAGATCTACAAATGCAAAATTTTCCAAAATAATCTAGACAGTATAAGACATAGCATACTAGATATGCTTTGAAGTCTA
>JAJIBD010031282.1:0-219452 GCA_021461705.1 Cryptotis parvus
CAGTTTCTCTTTTGATTTATCTCTCTCTTTCTGTCCCTCCCTTTAATTACTTTTGGAGATTATAGTATTTAGAAAAGCAAAAACCTTAACTAAGTATCAGAAAGCATCCTGTACATATAATCCATATAATCTAAGTTAGATTTTAGTAAATTATGATACTTGCATGATACATACCATTTGATGTATCAGATTAAAAATATATTCCTAACAAAAGGTTTTAAAACTTTCAATAAAAAATATTAGTTATGGAATAAAAATATTGATTTTTATGATTTGTGTTTTCTTTAATTCACCCACTTCTCAGTTTTCTTTACATCTCATCATATACTTACATATATGAAATGCAATATAACTTTAAATAAAAATATAAAAATGATTAAAGCTTCTTGAAATAAAAAAGGGGCATACATTTATTCATTTACTGAATTTAAAAAATTAAATAAATGAAAGAATAGTTGAGCCTGATGTTCTTACATATTTCCTAAATCTATGCTACAAAATGTTGGGTTACAAAAATATTGCCTTACAAAATACTCTGTGATGCCCAATTTGAGATTAATTTAGATTAAATCTGGAAATGACTGAGAATAAAATAATATGTAAAGAATTTTATGTATTTATACATCATTTTACATAATTTCATACTTTTCAATAATATAAAATTGATTACTTATAAACAGACAGAACAGATTATATGAATAGGGATATAACATTTCCATGTAAATTCTATGGGTTTGTAGTATCACACTGCTAATTACAGACTCAAATGATTGACAGCTTCTTTTGCCAGGCTGGGGTGTCATAGTATATGATTTTTCTGAGAGTAACTTAATAAAGGTTGCTAGTTATTGCTCACTATTAGAAATTCAAATAAAGTTAGAGTTGGAAAGGAAAGACTTTATACTCTGGAGAAAAAATAAAATTTCTCCTTAACAAAAAAAATTTTTTTTAAAACTAAAATTAAAAATATGTTTTTCTCTTACAGTTGAAAAACTGATCCCAAAGTAATTCTTATGATTTGGAAACTTTGGAAAAGCCACTTATATTAATAAATAAGGTGAAATAGACAAACTGTGTGCTTCATATGTGATTCCTTGCATGCCATTAGAAGAAAATCAGAAGAGTAAAATGACAACAGTCTTTTAGTAAAATACATTGCTCTTAGAATTTCATATTTTTATTATAGGAATTCAGAAAATTTTGGAAGAACTGACATTTTTTATTTTTTTTTTTTTTTTAAGTATTTTTATTATACCACCGTGAGATATACAAATAAAAAAAATATACAATTAAAAAGTTCATATTTGGGTTTTGGTCATACAGTGTTCTAGCACCCCGTCCCTCCACCAGTTCCCCATCTCCCACCACCAACGTCCCCTTCCCTCCCCCTCCCCCCCCCCCCCATCCAAGGCAGTTTTTTTTTTTTTTCTTTTCTCTCTCTTTCTTTTTCCTTCCCTTCCAGACTATGGATTACAGAACACACATTAAGAGGTTGGCATGTGTATCCTTTTTCCTCTATTTAATGCTCAGTTCTAGGTTGTTGGCATTAATCTCCTCGACAATTATTAGCACACTAAGCACGACATTTTTAGAGAGAGAATGGAACATTCTTATAAAACATTTCTAAAGTTTGCTGTGAAAAGCTAAATAAAGGATTTTGTATAGAACCAGAGTGATTATTTTTATACCTATTAGTCAAACATATCATCTTAATTTTGTCACTGTACAAAAAGTTGAGAGGTAAAATGTTATATTTAGTAAACAGACTCCTTCTATTGCACTGAAAACAAAGAGTTCAACAATGAAATTCCCAATTAAACATAAGAACATGCCTGTAGAATATAGATGCCTGTGTGTGCAGTGTGTATATATGTGTGTGTGGTGGGGGGGTGGAGACTGAGCAGAATTCTGAAACATCTATACAAGAAAAACAGCTAATACATTGTGGCCTATTTAGTGACTTCATAAAACAGTAGAATTTCAGCATATTTATTACACTTTGTCATTAAGGCATGCTTTGTGTAGATTATCAGACTATGTGGAAGCCTACATCATTAATATGCACAGCCATTACTCAGCTAAATCAAACACTGCCAATGGATGATTCTGATGATAACACAAGCACTAACAACCTTTCAAATTTTTAAAATCTACAAACTCTGAAACTAGCTTTTGCTAAATATCTAAGATCCTTTTTCCAGCTTTCCTCGTTGGTTAATTTGTTTCTAACCACCAATTCCTGCTGAATTCTAAAAACTAACCTCTCACCCTGATTCCCCAGTTCAATAGACCGCCAAAGAAGTTACCAAAGGAGAACATATTTTCACTGACAAACAAGCAAATGAAAGAAAGGCAGTTACCGTCTTTTCTGCGGCTTAATGTCAATTGGCTTGTTGATTGCATAAGGTGATCCATGGACATAAGCACTTCGGAATCTGCCCACTTTTCCCAGCGTTAGGTACTCACTGCTGGCTGGTAAACTCATTTTATCCAGAAGGCAGGGAAGCAAAAACAGATCCTGGTCGTCAAACTGGGAACGCTGACAAGAACGTGCTAGATAATGGATTTCAGACATATGCCGCTCACTGTTCAACCCGTGCGCTGCTGTTCTTTAAAAGGAAAAGTCTGTTTCTCGGAGGCTACATGCGCTACCTTGTTTTCTGCTCATGGATACAGGAAGCTTGTTGCTTATTTCTAGTCAGAGTAGTGCTCTGACCAATTACTGGCAGAGCAAATGCAATAGAAATTCTGTAGCTCCACAAAAGCCTATTTCCACTTGGAACAAGCCTTTGAGTAGGCAGCAAGGTTAGATCCATTTTGGTCTAATGTCCAAGAGAACATCCAACTAATATAATCATGGTTGGAAAATCATCTATTTCCTTAAACACCCAGCATGCATTGGAGAGAAAGGAAATAATCAACTATTTGCTACATTTTCAAAAGAGGAACATAGCAAAACTGAGTATGGATATTTAGAAAATGAGATAGGCACATAGAAATAATTATGGGGTGATTTTCCAATTTGGTAGTCAAAAAAATTGTGGGTTCTTTGTAGATAAATTTCTGTTCACAATAACCTGCATACAGCCTCTCAGGAAAAACAACAAAACCTATAAGCAAAGACCTTTGCATAATGCTCAGGTTTTCGTGCTTGCTTTCTTTCTTATATAAAACAATATTCTCTTAGAATTGCAATTTAAACCTACATTTTTACATGAAAATAGTGGAACATTCATAGAAAATTCTTAATTGTTTAGAGGCTTTTTTTTTTGTATACTAGTGAAAAGCAAATTGGGAAATTGTGAAATGATATCGAGTAATTTTACCCAAAACAGCAGCATTCAGAGAAAAGTTACAGCTTTAATTAGCTGACAGGGTTTACTCCCCACAACCCATTTCCCAGTGTGTGATAACAGAACGCCACTCGAGAACTTGTGGCTAGCTTAAGAGAAGAGGTATTCAGAGCACTGGGTGCGGGAGTTTTATATTTGAAAACTGATTTCTTATCCAGGATCAGAATAAACATTTATTTAGTGTTCCGAGACAGGGCAAAACACAAAGAATATTGAGAGAAAACTATATTTTATTCCCTGTAGGTTAGTTCAGACATTGGGTTAAAACAAAAGTAATGATTAAATTGTGATACATATGGACATATATGTATACACATATACGCCATATATACATACATACATACACACATTCTATTTTTATTTTTTTTATTTTAATTTTATTTTTTTTAAGTATTTTATTATATCGAAGAAATAATAAAAGGAAAGAAATAGCTAAAAGGACAAAGAACCTCCTCCGGGCACTTCTCTTCGACTCCACCGTCCTCCCTGCATTAACATATGCCTCAGAGATCTGGGCCCTACGAAAGCAGGATGAGAATGCTATTCGTGTCTCCCAGAGATGAATCGAAAGAGCTATGCTTGGAATATCATGCCCTCACTCAGGTGAGAGAAGGAATCAGGAGTTCCAACCTCCGTCGCTATTCCAGAATCAGGAATGCTGTCCGTTTGCCAAGGCACCGAAAATCAGATGGGCTGGACATGTAATGCGATTTGGAGACAACCGCTGGACTAGAGCCATTACCGACAGGATCCCCATGGGATGTCAAAAAGATCACGTGAAAAAAAAAGATCACGTGGCCGCCCACCTACAAGATGGTCAGACTTCCTTGTAAAGACCCTGAAGGAACGGTTTGAGGCTCTTCCATATTCCTGAATCAACCAGATGCCATTGGGCTACATTGGCACGTGATAGGGTCCAATGGAAATGTTACTGGCACCCGCTCGAGCAAATCGATGAATAATGGGATTCAAGTGATTCAAGTGATTCAAGTGATTTTATTATAACACCATGAGATACACAATCACAAAGGTACACAATTAAAAGTTCATACCTGGGTTTTGGTCATACAGTGTTCGAAAGCACCCATCCCTCCACCAGTGTCCATCTCCCACCACCAACGTCCCCGGTTTCCTCTCTCCACTACCCCAGCCCACCTCCATGCCAGGTTCTTTATTTCTTTCCCTTTCTCTTTCTCTCTCTCCCTTCCTTCTCCTCCAGACTATGAACTACAGAACATACATTAAAGGGTTGTCATGTGTATCCTTTTGCCTGTATTTAATGCTCAATTCTAGGTTGGCACTAGTACCCTCAACAATTGTCAGCACACTGTTCCATTCTCTGTCCTACCCAGCCTCTGACTCCCACACGTTTGTAATAATTTCCACCCTTGACAAGACCTCCTAATACAAGGTCATGTTTCACTTGACCTTGGATATTGGCATCATAATATGCACATATACATCTATGCCATGCAAATAAATGCAGTCATTCTGTATCTGTCTCTCTCCTTCTGGCTGATTTCACTCAACATAATCTTCTCCATGTCCATCCATTTATAGGCAAATTTTATAACTTCATTTTTTCCTAACAGCTGCATAGTATTCCATTGCATACACACACATTCTGCTATGCTTAGGGCTGATTCCTGGCTTTGCATAAAAGGATCATTCCTGGCAGGGTTCAGGGGGACCAAAAGCCTGCCCACAACTTGAACCAGGGCTGGTTTTATGCAAAGCAAGTGCTTTAACCACTGTGCTATCTCTCTGGCTCCTGTTACTTTATTTACTTTTTTTAATCAGTTTTAAAAGAAAATGTAATTTTTTACTCGGCAATAAGCATTTTATACAAAAATTTTCTTTTATTATACCTTCTTAATAGAAAAAGGTGCTTATTTTAACATGTCAGATGACACAGAGGTAAAGTTATTTTTAACCTTTCTCTTTTCCATTATTGTCACCTTTATATTTGACCATTTTCCCTTCCTTCTCATTTTATAATTTTATCAATGTGTATATCCATTATATATGTATCATACATAATATACATAAAATGCAACCACACAAAGCCACATACACTGACATTTATATAAACTTCTTCCCTCTTTCTTGTAAAGTAGGTCCATGCTTTAAATAGTTCTCTACCGATAATTTTGTCAATGCAGAGATTTAATTCATTTCTTCCAAGTAGATATGAGTCCATAAACTGGATGTAGCATTGTTTATCAACTAATTCTTTATTAGCAAATACATAATGTGAACTTCCATAATACATTTGCTAATATGTTGTTGCCAACTGGTGTTTTTATTTTTAAGAATAGCTAAATAGATCTCAATTTGTGCACATTTTACCCTTTTTAGGCTATAGCAGTTCATACTCCAATGCTTGTAGGGAGGTCCACCCCCGCCCCTTTTTGGTGTGGGTATTTGGGCCACACTGGGCTGTTGTTCTGGGTTATTCCTGGTTCTGCGCTCAGAGATCACTCTTGAAGTCAGTGCTTGTAGTGATGTACGTGGTGCCTTTGACTGAATTTCAGTTGGCCTCATGCTTATCTATGAATTACCTTTCCAGTCCTAAAATCCCCCTCTTGACATTACCTATTGACATGCAAGTCTTTCTTTTTTTGTAGTATAAAATTGATAAGCAGTTCTCTCAAATAGTGACTGCACTATTGGTGTAGATTCTAATAAAGGTAATAAAACAATGCAGGTTGGGCTGATGAGGAGTCCTGGAAGGGGGCAGGGACGGGCTCCCCCTGCCTCTCAGTAAGACCCCTCAGGCCGAAAAACCTCATGCATCACAACTGCAGCCACTTTCAAGGTCCGGACTCCACGGCTCGGCAGAGCCACGTACAACAGAATAGTCGAGTTGAAGCCCAGGATTGCATGACTGAGTGATCAGATTCACCAGGTTTCCTCGGGAGCTGAAGCTGGGGTGCCCACTCTCAACTCAATGCCCTCTGGCAAGGCCTGGTGGTTCTGCCCAGAAATGTGACCGGCTGGGACTATACATGGGGGTCCCATGTACTCCCCCATCTCAAAACCTAGTATATTCTTCTGACTGGTATCCCATCACATTTTCTAGAAACAAAGTGTATGGGCACGAGGTGTGGTCTGGGGGACCACCTTGGGAATTTCCTATACAGTGGACTCAAATGGCACAATGGAGATTTGAGGATCTCCATTGACTTTGGTCTAACACCATGTTCATTGGCTCGTATTTATAGAAGTAGCTCCAACAACCAATATAGAATGGATTATTCAGTATATGAATAGGAAAAGCTCAAATAGACATTGAGATAAATGTGAAAAAAAAGTTTTGTCAGTAGCTGTGTTGATGGTGTATCTGGGATCTCAGTAGAAAGCCACTGTGTTCTGGAAACCCAGAAAGTGAATCCAAGAACAGAAACTGGCCAGACTCCCACACAACAGCCTGGGAAAAAAAGGCATGACCTTATCATTACTGTTCCCTTATATGAGCTGTAAGGATCAACATCATTGATGCTGGCTAAGTGACAGGCATCGGGAGGGGATGGAGGGTGGGAGGAAATGCGGGTCTCTGGTGGTGGTGGGGGGCACACTGGTAGTGGGATTGGTGCTGAATGATGAATCTTTCCAGCAACTGTACTGTGAAAAAGCTTTGTACTTTGTAAATCAGTGTTTAAAATAAATCATTAAAAAAAGAGAAAGGAATGTAAATTAGTCAACAGAAGTCTGTAATATCATGAAAATAAGAGGCAAAACAAGAAAAACAATTATCAAAGAATTTTGCTTAATTGCATAATTAAGGGAGATAAAGTACATGGGGAATTCTAGGAATACTTCACTCTACTGTTAATTTTTCTAAATGAATAAAATCAATGAAATAAATACTGGATAAATGAGATAAACTCCATTATTTGAGAAATGAATGAAGTAAAGTAAAATGAATTTCATTATTTGAGGAAATGTCACATAACTTTACAATTCATAACTGGAGTCCAATTACTACCAAATAATTGTTATATACAATCAGATATAACTTAGATATTTTTAGTGTTGCAGTGCCTTGGACCTATTTTCCCATCTTAAAGTCCTAAGAACAAATGTACAATAAAGTACTTTTATATTTAAGTTAGGAATCTGTCTAAAAGAGAAGATAAGAGTGCCTCTATGAAAATTTCCTCAAAGTATGGAGATGGATCCAGGGCTATAAGTGACAGCTTTCAAGTGTTCAGTTGAGAGTTCAATCCTGGGAGCTAGGTTGAGTTTTGCTGACTGCTTTCTGGGACCCCGCTCCGTGACAGAGTGTGTGATCTGCAGCACATAGGCAGGTGTGTGTGAGCAAAACAATTAAAGTGTGTGATTCCTGGCAGTACCACAACCAAGTGTGCAAACGCTACTACCCAGTGTGTGTATGACCCTGCTTATGGCAACCGCAAGATAGGGGAAGGTGAAAAAATTTTCTAAAAGATATTAAAATTATAAACAAGCAGGCTGAAACAAACTTCTATGGGAGAAGAATATGTAATCACTGATGGGTAAAAAGTACTTTGGCTGTCTTAGCAAGAATTTATTTTGCTTGTAACTGAGCAATATTTACCACAAACAAAACAGGGTCAACAGTAGACTATTTGTACTTAAATTGGGATGAGAAGGGATTACTGCAAAATCCAATGTGCCCAGAATTTAAAATCTGTGAGAAGCCTGCCAATTAGTAGCAAGGTGTTGCTAAGCAAAAACTGGAATCTTCCTGTCTTTTATAATTTCCCCTTTTCCAGGCTGGGCAGTGGTATCTAAGGACTTTTACCTTTGCAGGGTTTAATTTCATCTACAAATAGAACCACAGTCTGTAACCTCTTATGGCAAAATAAGGCCCAAATCTCACCAAGTAATGCTCAGGCTTACCCAGTTACATTTTGCTTGTCTATGCAAATTGGGTTTTCCATGGCAGACAGGAATGGAGTCAAGTACAAATCTCATCCATTACTTCCCTTGAGTCTTAGCTCTTAAGAACATCAATGAGGGCAAAAACCATAACAAAGTATCCTAGGATACCAGTCTCATTCAGGAGACTAGAGGCTGTGATGCTGGTAATATTTCTGCACAGAAATTCAAAGCAAATGCTAGGTGGCATTTTTGAAGTCACAAAAAGTTCATTTGTAATAATTTTAATATGTATTAAGGAAGATTGTTTCAGTTATTAGCGTTACTCTGAGCTGATTTTTGGCAACATTAAAATTCTTTCAGAATACATTAATTATGTCTCACTGTAGATTTCACTTTCCTTAGAACTTTCCTTACAGTAATCTGAAAACTCTAGAACAAGGTCTATTGAGGCATCTAGAGTTTTAGCTTGGGGCAAATAGCTTCAGTTAGTACAAATGATCAAATTCATCACTCAACCACATTAATAACAATTTCTATTAAATATATTTATTAGAAAAATATGATTTCTTACTAACATTTCAAATTCTAATCTCTATCACTTGTATCACTTCTCTTCCCATTCATCGATTTGCTCCAGAGGGCACCATTAATATCTCCGTACGTCCTGTCAGATGCTAGTGTAGCCCAAAGGCATCTGCTCGCTCCAGGAATATAAAGAGCCTCAAACCATTCCTTCAGGTCATTGGAATGAGGTCTATAATTGTTAATGGTTTTTTGACATATAAAATATCAAATCAATTTCATAATTCCCATAATTACATAAATCAAATCAATATCAAATCTCTACAATTCAAAAAGAACATTTGTTGGTCCGGACATTATAAAGCAGAGAGTAATAGAACTATGGTTTACTTTTTTCTTTGATCTTGGTGTCTCTGGCATATCTTTGTTTTACAAAGTTGTACAATCAGCAAAGAGTTGTTCTTGGGCCAAAGAGGTAGCTCAGGGGTGAGGGGTGTATCCTACGCAGGTATAGAAACCTGTGTTAGATCCCTGGTACCCCATGTTCTTCAAATACCACTAGATATACCCCTTGAGACCCCTGAACCACTAACTAAAGTGGCGCTGGATTCTTGGATCTTAGCATTAAACTATCTGCCCAGAAGACCAAGTACTACCTGGAGAGGCCCCCCATGACTCCTAGACACTGATCAGGCCACACTCTACTTCTCTCCCCTCCCCTACTAAAAACCGTTTTCATAAGAGCAGTCAACTAAAAAGATCATTTGTTATATCCCCTGAGACTAGAACTAATAAGAAATCAAAGTATCGATGAAAGTGACAACCACAGAAAAGATTCAGAATATTTTGGGGCCGGAGCAATAGCCCAGAAGGTAGGGCGTTTGCCTTACATACGGTTGGCCCATGCCGACCCAGGTTCGATCCCCTGGCATCCCATATGGTCCCCTGAGCATCACCAGGAGTAATTCCTGAGTGCAGAGCCAGGAATAACCCCTGAGCATTGCCGGGTGTGACCCAAAAAGCAAAAAAAAAAATTAAGATTAAGAATGTTTGAGTCATTTAAGGCTAGAGAGATAGTTCAACAGGTTATACACATCCTTATCATGTAAAAAGATTCACATTCGATCCCTGACACTGCAAGTCTTTGGTGCAACCACTGGCTACTGGGGTAGCCACTTAGCATAGCCACTTAGCAAAGTGGCAGGAGTAAACGATGAGCAGACAAGTGTGGCCCCCCAAATGAAACAAAATTCTTTCTTGTTTTGGGGTCATACCTGGCTTTGCTCAGAGCTTACTCCTAGCTCTGTGCTCAGCAATCACTCATGGCAGGCTCAAGGGTGCTAGGGATTACACCTGGGCTGGCCCCGTGCAAGGCAACTGCCTTTCCTGATGCACAGTCATTGCAACCCACATACAGAATTCTTACTGATAGGAATGAGGAGACAGCAATAGTGTCAGCAGTACATGCTTTGAATGCTTGGGACCCTGATCCAATATCTGGCACTGCATCTCTCCCAGCACCCGGGGTGTAATTATGGAAGCCCTTTGAACACATCTTGGAATGGCTTTGGTGGCTTCTGAGCAGCATCACTGTGGCCCTCGTGGTCCCTGGCCTTGAACTTGAACTGCTGGTACAAGATGGCAGAATTTTGATAGGAAAGGACCCTGGAGTCCCTTAATATGCTTAGAATTCCTACACACAAGGAGATGTATACAATTAACAGGTTGCCTTACTTTTGCTATTAGGAAGCATACTTATTTGCAAACTAGATTTTTGTAATGCTAGGATTAAAAAATATACAAAACAGTGTCTTTTAAGAATCTTCAAAGACCCTGATGGGTTTGACATTCACAAATGATTTTTCTGGTCTAGAATCTGGTCTCCTACATAGAATTATCTAGAAAATCTCTGTCTGCTGGAAATGGTTCTATTCTTATTCCAGTCATACCTTTAGTTACAAATCATAGTGTTAACACATCGTAGTGTTAACAACAAGTATGAACTTTTTTTTTTCTTTTTGGGTCACACTCAGTGATGCTCAGGGTTTAGTCCTGGCTCTGCTCTCAGAAATTACTCCTGGTGGTAGGAATCATCTGGATGCTGTAGATCGAACCCAGGTCAGTTGCTTGCAAGGAAAGCACCCTACCCACTGTACCATCACTCCAGCCACCGGTAACAATTCTTATGTGTAAATTAGTTTCTCAGGAATTTGTTTAGCATTGTCAATACCCTGGATTATGAAAATCAATTATATTAAGTATATGTCCTTTAGAATATAACATAAAGACCCCCACAAATCAGCAAGTGCGCAGGCCTACTTCAAATTTATTGTGAGAGTGATTTGTATTTAAATCACTACACCCCCAAAAGAGGACAAGTTTGAAATATGTTAACCAAAAGTTCTCATCTTTAAAAAATATATAGTTATTTTGGGCCAGAGTGATACTCCAGCCTTGTAGGTCGACCACTCAGGTTTAATCCAAATCATCCCATCTGGTCCCCACGCCTGCTAGGGAGTGATCCCTGAGCACAGAGCAGGGAGTAAGCTCTGATCACTGCCAGGTGTTACCCCCCAAACAACAAAAACAAAAAATTAAAACAGCTTTATTTATTTATTTGTTTGTTTGTTTTTTGCTTTTGGGGTTACACCCGGCAATGCTCAGTGGTTACTCCTGGCTCTGCACTCAGGATTTACTCCTGGGGGGTGCTTGGGGGGACTATATGGGATGCAAGGGATTGAACGCAGGTTGGCCTGGGGTACTGGGGTAGCCACTTAGCACAGCAAAGGGTTTAATGGGGCGAATACCCTACCTGCTGTACTATTGCTCTGGGCCCCGAAGGTTTTAATTATTTAATGGAGTTTAATTATTAATTAATTGTTTAATTATTTAATGGAGTTCCTGCTGACAGAAATTTTATTATTGTATCTGTTAGATATTTATTCTTCAAAACCTAACAGAAACCTGTTGTTCACATAAAGTTAAGTGTATTCATCTGCAAGAAAGGGCAAATAAACCTGAACAGTCTCAGAAGCACCTTCAAAGAAAGCAGGGAAACAAGTAACTAAGTTATTTCTGTTTGTTCAGTTTTTGTTGTTGTTGTTTAAAGTTTTTGCTTTTGACCTAGGGACTAGAATGCAATCTTGTTCAAAATCCAATTTGACAGGTATGAAAATTCTATTGGTTTCCATTTCTACACCCAAAAAGTTCATTCTAACTAAGCATCTTATCTTCAACAAAGCTAATATAAAGTTTAAGCTGAGTTAATGTACAATAATATCCCCGAATAAACTTATGTTCATTCATTAAACTTCAGTGAGGCCCCTATAATTCCTGTCCTCAGGTTCTTTATAAACAGTTTAAATGTTAAGTGGAATGACATTCTCCTTTAGCATATATGAAAAGGAAACAAATGAGTTTAATGTACATCATGGGCTCTGACAACATGACTTCTTTAACAGATGCCCTACACGACTACCCACACATTCATCCTTAAAAAGCACAGTCTACTTGCCAAGCTAGAAACTGTTGCCAATATTCAACTGCAAAGGATTTCTAACAGTTGAAATCAGCAGGAAAAAATATTAAAAGACTTTTAAGATTATTTTCAAATAACAACATGTCCTTAATCACTATGCAACCTAAGATGAAAAATAATCTTGTTGTAAGTTCTCACTTTGTCAAGTAGCTGGTCAAATAAGGGGGAGGTATCTTGGGGAAACAGGCTTCTAGATTTGGATGCCCAATTATTTTTTAAAAATATGTAAATACATTTTCTACTTCAATCAGTTCAGCCAAACAACATGAGTTGAACATCTACTATGCATACACATACTAAGAGGGTTGCATATCTCTTATTTAGGGAAAAAATGTCCAAATGATATCCAGTTTTTGCATCCTAACAATACTCATTTCAAACAGACACATTCATGAGATACCAATAAAAAGTGCCACAGCATCAGTGGTCCCATTGAAAACATTTGTGGTTAGCAAACATACTACTGAGTTTCTTCCTCAATCCGGCCCAGGTATGCTGGTCCAGAGACTCTTAGACATGGGGCAGAGCGGTTCCTTGCTCTCCCTGTGCCCAGCCGTTCATGAGGCAGTCGGGAGGCATGGTGGGTTCTAGCCTCGGCCCACCACCCCGGCAGAACCTCACAACAAGCCAGACGACCCCCCCACTCCACGGGCGCCGCCATTTTCCACATCGGACTTCCCTTTTTCAGAACTCCACCCAGCTGACCAGCCCATCACCAGCCCCAGCGCCGCTTCGCGGCCGCACGCGGTTCATCAATAAATGCTTTATTTGGAGGTGTTTAAAGAATATGCCTCCCACGCGGCAAGCCTAGCAAGCTGCTCATGTTGTATTTGACATGCCAAATGCCAGTAACAATTGTATTAGGTCATTCCCATGACCTAATATAATGGTTTGAGGCTCTTTATGTTCCTGTAGCAAGCCGATGCCCTTTGCTCTACTGGTATGAGACAGGACATATGGAGATTTTACTGGTGCCCGCTCTAGCAAATAGATGATTAACGGGAAGATCGTGATCATGAAACATACTACCAAGAATATATTCTATCAAACTACTATTTACTTCCTTATATTCTTTTGGGGTTTTCATTTGTTTTGTTTTGCAGCATCAGGTACAACCAAACCTAGGGCTCCACACGTGAGAGGCTTGTACACCACCACTGAATCAGGTCCTCAGTCCCTTTTCTGGTATTGTAAATGTTCTCTGTCCTGAAAGGTGTTATAAATCATATAAATCATTAGGTAGGCAGATGTATGGCTTATTCATCTTTGAATTCCTTATAGTTTCCAAAATACTTCTTATAGTTTCCGAAATACTTCTTATTTGCTACCTAAAGAACTTTAACCAATATTTAATCATTAATTTTCAACTTTACTTTAAAAATTTTTGACCATTGTTATAAAATAATAAGATACTTTCTCTTGCAAGCATCTTTAATTTGATTATAAAGTGACTGGATGGCTCAGGAATTGCACACCAGATTGTCTTGTCCACTAGAAGGAAAGCAACTCAAAGTCAAATATTGGGTCTTACTCATTATTGTATGCTCAAATCTATCTCTGAATCCCACTTCAGGAACTGCATTGATGAACCAAGAAATGGATAAACTAGGGAAACATATTGAATCATATAGAATAATTCTAAAGAAGGAAACTGTGGAGGCACTATTTTTATAGAAATAGATTAGGCAGGTGAATGTTGGTTTGATATCCTCCTAAATTTGGATGATACAAAACTTGTTCCCCCTTAATTCAAATCAACATGGGAAAAAAATCGCCATCTATTTATTGCCTTTAGAACCCTGAACTTATTCAGCAAAATTTGCAATAGAACATCAGGCGTGAGGTTGTTCATTTCCAAGTCAAGTCATATTGGTTCACAGCACTGATGGTTCACAGCACTGATAGAGAAATAATACAAAAATTATTTCTTTATGTACTATTCTATTATTCTATACATTTATATAGATGTTAGAAATTCAAGACCAAACTAAGATGATATTTATTTTTGCTTTCATGGAAAAAATACTTATTTTTGTTGTCAGTTCTATGAAAATAAAAATAGTAAAAATAAGTAGATAAGTATATACACACATGCACAAAAGAAGGACTGGAGAGACAACTCAGCGTGCTGGAGTACTTGGTTTTCTTCTTTTTTAGTATATGTGATGCTCAAGTGAACACTGGGCTATTTGTTTTTCATGCAAGAGGCCTGAGTTCAATCCCCAGCACCAAATAGTCCCCCACGGACCATTTGGGACAGCTTCTGAGAACCAAATCAGGGAGTAGCCCCTGAGCACCACCAATGTTATTCCAAAATACACTGTATACATGTACATGTATAAGCGTACCCTAAATTCAAGACTTGATCATTGAGAAAAGCACATCCAGGAAAGGACAAAGGAGTTTAGGGAGAAGGGTGATCACTGCGGGGACCGCCTGAGGTAAGGTCTGAGGGATCTGAATTGACTGAAGGGCTGTTCTTCCTCTAGTAAACCCACAGGGAATGAAGGGGAAAACAGACCACACAGGGATGAGAAGGCAGGTGCTGGCCAGGATGGAGCTCAGTTGCAGGGTTTGTTTACTGAATGAGTGAGTGTATGAACAAATGCCTTCAAAAGATACTTTCTGAGATCCTGAGAGATTAGAAACCCATTACCTGAGGAAAAATTCCCATGAAGCTAACACAATCTAGAACATAACTGTTATTAAGATTCTACAAGTGTCCAAACTAAACTAATTCTTTTAATTAATAGAGGGCCCCAATTTTTCTGTCATGATTCATTCCTTTGTTGATAGACTATAACGATGTTAGTCACTTCGATAACTTAATATAAGCAATTGTGAATTAGAAGCTGTTTACAATTGTCCCATTACATTTGAGGAATTAATCCCAATCTAGATAAAATAGAACATAAAGTCAATTACAGATAGCATAGAAAACATAAAGTGGCATTAAGTGAAGGTTAAATCAGTTATGAGCAGTATAGACTCTTATTAACTCTTAATTATTGAGCCATAGAAGCTGTACCAGGAAGTTGAAAGAGAGCTCTCTCCTTATTCCTCTCAGAGAAATGATCAGTTGCAAATCCTTGTATGTGTCACTAGCAATAAGACCTTTAACTGATATCTACTTTGACTCTGTGTAGTAAAAGTAACTGCACTTTTCAGGGAAGAATGACACAGTAGAGGGAGACTGGCAAGGCAGTTTTCTCCCTAATGTCTGAACACTCTCTGGGGGAAAGCAGTATGGGCAGCCCCCACACCCACCACCAACCCCTTCCCGCCCCACGATATGGGGAAGCCCTGGCTTCACAGGCAGTGTGTTCAGCTGTGAGCACATCACAGATTGTAAAGTATCTTCTGAAACTAAATTTCTTTATCCTATGTTAGTCTTTAAAAACAGCCTAAACTTGATTAATCTGAGTCTGCAATTTTCAGTCTTGCTAGAGTTTCAGGCCTTTTAATGGTCCCCTAATATGATATGATTCCTAAGTGCTACTACAGGCTGGCAACATGTTTCCAGATTTATTCCTAACTATTGATTCTACAGAGTGTAGTGTATGAAATAAAAATGACACTTTATAGTGATATAAACATTGTGGTGTAGCAAGTGCATCTTTATTTATTTGTTTATTACGAATCTGTGAATTAGGCTAAAGACAGTTGGCATGATCTCAATACATAAAGCATCTTCCTTAGGATTCAGCATTCTATTCAGATTGACTGTAAATTTGAAATTGCACTCACGTCTACTGGATACAAATGACTATTATGGCTGAATTGGCAGGCCAACATGAAAAAAAAGCATCAGCTCTTTCCTGCCCTCACTGTCCTTAACATAAATGTTTTTCTTAAAATGTTACCAGTTGAATAACTTTGCAAAGTTTATTCTTTTTGGATGGGGGGTTGAACCATAATTGGAGGTGGTCAGAGGTTTTTCCCTGGTAGTGCACAAGGGACCATATATACTGGGGCTTTACTTTTTTAATTTTTTTATATTTTATTATACCACCACGAGATAAAGAATTACAAAGAAGTTCATGTTTGGGTTTTGGTCTTTCAGTGTTCCCGGCTTGTTCCAATTGTCCCTCCACCAGTGTCTATTTACCACCACCATGTCCCCAATTCTCTCTCTCCTCCCCTAGCCTGCCTCTATGGCAGGTTCTTCATATCTTTTCTCTCTTTCAGTCTCTCTCTCTCTTTCTCTCTTTCTTCTCTTACACACTGTGGATTACAATATATACATTTAGAGGTTGTCATGTGTATCTTTTTGCCTGTATTCAATGCTCAGTTCTAGACTGGTATTATCACTTCCGACAATTATTACCAGACTGTTCCCTTCTCCATCTTACCTAACTTCTGATGTGTACATGTTTGTGGTAGATTCCACCTTTGACAAGACCTCCTGATCCATGTTTTGCCTGACCTTGGATATTGGTTTCATATTATGTATATATATGTATATATTTATATATAAATATATATACATATAAATATATATACACATACATATGTATATGTATAAATATATATGCATATATATACATATATACATCACTTAATCACTTGACATCCCGTTATTCATCAATTTGCTCGAGCGGGCGCCAGTAATATTTCCATTTGACCCTATCACATGCCAGTGTAGCCCAATGGCATCTGATTGCTTCAGGAATACAAAGAGCCTCAAACCGTTCCTTCAGGGTCTTGACAAGGAAGTCTGACCATCTTGTAGGTGGGCGGCCACGTGATCTTTTGACATCACATGGGATCCAGTCTTTAATGGCTCTAGTCCAGCTGTCATCTCCAAAAACGCATTACATGTCCAGCCCATCTGATTTTCGATGCCTTGGCAAACAAGACAACATCCCTGACTCTGGAACAGCGACAGAGGTCAGAACTCCGGATTCCTTCTCTCACTTGAGTGAGGCGTGATATTCCAAGCATAGCTCTTTCGATTCCTCTTTGGGATATCCGAATAGCATTCTCATCCTGCTTTCGTAGGGCCCAGGTCTCTGAGGCATATGCTAATGCAGGGAGAATGGTGGAGTCGAAGAGATGTGCCCAGAGGAGGTTCTTTGTCTATCTAGCTATTTCTTTGATGCTTTTGAAGGCATTCCATGCTGCTCTCTTCCTCTTGTGCAGCTAGGGTCAATCTCAATCTTATGTATACCTCAATCTAGGTATACATAACTGCTGCATTCAGAGATGTTTGTTCCATTGAGAGTGAATGGGGCCTCTGGAACTAGTTCATTCTTCATGAACATAGTTTTCTTTAGATTCAGCTGTAGACCTATCTTTCCACATTCTGGGTCAAAGTCAGCCAGCATTTGTGCCACTTGGCTAATGTTTGGTGTTATTAGAACAATGTCATCAGTGAAGCGGAGGTGGTGTAGTTGCCGACCATCTATCTTCACTCCCATTCCTTCCCATTCTAATTGTTGCATGATGTTTTTTGAGGGTGGCGCTGAAGAGTTTTGGTGAAATGGTATCACCCTGCCAAACCCCTCTTTTCACATTGATGATCACTTCTTTGTAGAATGGTGAGATCCTGGTGGTCAATCCGTAACACAGCTCACGAAGGATCTTGATGCATTGGGTTTGAACACCCTCTTTGGCTAGGGCTTCGATGACTGCTTCAGTCTCCACAGAACAAAGGCTTTCTTTAAATCAATGAACGTGAGACAGAGTGGCATCCTGAACTCCCTACAAACTTTAATGAGCATGGTTACCGTGTGGATATGGTCTATTGTGCTGAATTCTTTTCAGAAGCCAGCTTGCTCACATCTATATATATATAGGTATATATAAAATATTTATATCATGCAAATAAATGCAATCATTCTATATGTCTTTTTCTTTCTCACTAATTTCTCTCAACACGATCCCCTCCATGTTCATCCATTTATAGGCAAATTTCATAACTTCATTTTTTTTTTCTAACAGCTGCATAGTATTCCATTGTGTAGATGTACCAAAGTTTCTTTATCCAGTCAGTCACCAATCATCAGTTTTGGTCACTCTAGTTGTTTGCAGATTCTGGCTATTGTGAATAGTGCTGCTATGAAAATTAAAGTGCTGATGGTGCTTCCATTGTGTTTTTGGCATCCCAGGGTACATTCCCAGGAGTGGTATGCCTGGGTCAAATGGGAGAACAATTTCTAGTTTTTGGAGGAATGTCCATATTGTTTTTCCAAAAGGTTGTACCAGTTGACATTCCCTCCAACAACGGATGAGAGTCCCTTTCTCCCGCATCCACACCAGCATTTGTTGTCCTTGCTCTTTGCGATATGTGCCTGTCTCAATGGTATGAGATGATATCTGATTGTTGTTTTGATTTGCATCTCTCTGATGATTATATACTGGGGCTGGAACTCACAGCTGGCCACATGTGAGGCAGGTGCCATCCCTTCTTCCCTTCATTACTATCTCTCTGGCTTTAAAGAGTTTTTTCTTCAATGTTGATATCTATGTTTCTAAACTTGTGTTAACTTTTAACTTTTAAAAACTGAATTTCCATCCAGTCCATATGCTCATATAATATCTACAGCATCATTACAAAAACTTTCTAAAGTACCTTACCAAAATAAAAACATACCATCTCTACAACATTGTTTTCTGTTTATCAGACAAATGACATTGATATTAGGACTAATTTGTATGACTGGTTAGAATTAAAATAATAACAATGGGTTTTACAATTAGATATTTTATTAAGGAGACTAAATTTTTTAGGCAACAGGGGAAATTACAGTGTTTTTTGGATTAATCAGGTACTAAATTATGTTGCAAAATAAAAACAACTTAATTGAGACTAAGATACCGTAAGTCATTGGATAGCATCAACTAGTGAACGCAGATGGGAACTGAAGATGTGATTAGTGTACAAAACTGTGCAAATCAGATAATTTTGTGACAAAGCAACAAATTCAGAGCTTGCTAAAATAGCAAGCAGGGCAATTAAATGATTGGCAAAAAGGATCTTAGCACTGGGGTTATTAATCTCATCCCGACTTTAGAGATTTCTGGGTTAAACAGGAGACCTAGGTCTGAAGAGTGAAACTCAGAAAAAGTTCTTAGAATAATTTGATATATATGACAAATACCAGTAACAATTATAGACCTCATTCCGGAATGGATTGAGGCTCTTTATGTTCCTGGAGCATGCAGATGCCTTGGGCTCTACTATCATGAGGCAGGACATATGGAGATGTTACTGGGGCCTGCTTGAGCAAATCGATGATGAACGGGAAGACAGTGACTGTGAAGAAAAATAATAAAAAAGGTACCATTTTCCCTTACAGGTAAGAACATATGGATGACTTAATCTGTGGCTCCAGAAAATTTTAGTAAGATATAATAATAAGTAGAGCATTCTATCCTCCCCTAGAAAGTAAGATGTGTGAACAAGAGATAATACTGTGTAATGTTCTTGCCTTGTACATACTAAACATGGTTCAGTCCCTGGAACCACCAGAAGTAACCCCTGAGCACTGCTAGGTGTGACCCAAAAACCAAAAGAAAAAGAAAAGGTATGACTTCCAAAAGTAGCAGAAGGCATGTGTGCAAATACTTTGGAAGGCTGTTAAGCACTGGACTGTTATTGGGAGACTTTCAAAACATCCTCAAGAATTCTTTCACTCAGGGGCCGGAGCGATAGCCCAGCGGGTAGGGCGTTTGCCTTGCACACGGCTGGCCCATGCCGGCCTGGGTTCAATCCCGGCATCCCATATGGTCCCCTGAGCACCGCCAAGAGTAATTCCTGAGTGCAGAGCCAGGAGAAACCCCTGAGCATTGCCGGGTGTGACCCAAAAAGAAAAAAAAGGAATTCTTTCACTCACAGCCTGTTGCCATAAGGCTCACCCATGAAAAGTCCAAGCTGAAAGAGCTCGCACACATGAACTAGGTGTGAGTGAAAGAGTTCTTTCACTCACAACATATTCGACAAGTGTTATCTGAAGCAAAATATTTCCCTTTTCATCTTTCCTCCTATTTCATAGAATTATAAATCAACCATTTACTTATTATTTATTTTGCCCTAAGAAATGCACAGCAGAGTAGGAACTGTGAGATAAAAAAGGAAAATCAAATGGCTCCTGCCTTCACAAAGTTTATTATAGTTTTTGGGAAAAAGGCTTAAACATATGACTTAGGTTTGCCATCACTGTGAGAGAGAAGTCATATATGGCCCAACCACAAAAAAATTATACAAGCTGGGGGCAAACAAATCAGTGTTCTCTCTGATGGACACTGTCTGAGTTCACAAAAGACTCACCCTATATCGTTCCAGACAGAAGCAGAACCATTAAAAACCACTGACTGCATAGTCTCTAAAAATATGAATATGACATCTGAATATTTATCTCATGCATTCACACAGAGTAAATAAAGATAGCAAATAAGCCCAAATGATTAGGTATTGCCATCAAAGATGTTTATATTTGTCCTTTCTTTATTTCCATAATAGACATGACAGAATTCCTAAACTGCAAGTTCTATTTAGCAGAAAGCACAAACTTTCCAATACGAGATCAATGCAAATAGAGAGAAAAGACTAGGTCATCTGAATTACCACTGTCACTGCTATAATGAATGATGGAGTACACTATCTAAACTTTATTTAATGTGTGTTTATTTTGCTATCATGGACAATGTTAATGCCTAGGAACAGATGAAAAAACATATTTTAAATTATTCAATGAAGTGTGCTTTTGAAACCATGACTGTGTATTAGCAGAATGGATGTATTTGTCATTTAACTCTTGCTTAAGGGTCTCTGTTTATGGGATTTTAATCAACTGGAAAATTATTTTTCTTGAATTTCTGAACAAAAACATGGCAGTAAATAGCAGCTACCAGGGAAAAATCAGAGAATTCTGTCTGGCAATAGAGAAAAATAGAAACAAGAAAACAAAGACAATTTTTGTTGACTAGTGCATCATGGTAGCTCTGAGGAGGAAGTATTTTTTTCCTCAGGGAACCAGCAATTACTAAACTGGTTGAATAAAGTAGGAAGGTACTTCATCTCACACTCTCTCGACTTTCTCTAACATTACCTTCTTCTCATGGAGCATACACTAATTAAACAAGTTGGCTCAAATGCTTCAAGGCTCCCCAGAGCTAGGGCACATTGTCTTTTGTTTTGTTTTAGAACACACAGAAAAAGTTCAAACAGAAAAAGCCTTCTGGAGATTTTCTGAAGATAACAGCAGCAAACCTTGGTTTTGTCTACAGACTTTATTTCTGCTCAGAGCAGTGCACATATTGGTATATGATATTCACATTTTTATAGAAGGGAACTCGTAGAAGGAAAAATCAACATGGAAGAGCTGTATGCATGATGGAGTGGATGAACTGGTTGCCCTTGAATGGAACAATGCTAGTACAGGGAATGTCCCATAAAGACTGAGATTCTGACAACCTACAGGTCTAAGACACAGTGTTCCACCCATCTTCCTTCCTGCCAGCTCCTCCCTACTAAATGAATGAAATCAGAAGGGTATACATATCCTTCAGCCTTCACCAAAGGAGCAGTGGTTCAGTTCCTACCCCTTCCTTACTCATATGTTTTCACCTGGTTTCCTAAGCATTTAGCTTGAAGACACTTCAACTGAGATTCTGAGTTGTAAAAGCAATGAGTAAATGATCAGCTAGCTGAATTTAATGAAAACAAACACTAGTGCCCAGGTTAGAGTTAAGTCCTGATCTCTTTCCCAAAACTTATCATTTACAGGAACTATTATTAACTTTTGACAAAGTAGTTTTTACAAAACTTTAGAGCAGCTCTTTCAATTATTTCATTTGTATGTATCAGCAAATCTCTATGTGTTATGAATTTTTTTTTCATTTACTAACGCAGACCTTTAAACTGAGATCAATAAAGATAGTCAATTTTTATGAAGGAAGAACCATTCAACAACACATTTTTCATGTACTTCAGAAAGATATATTGAGTTTTTGCCAGGAAATGCTTTCCCTAAGGGATAGGCATGTATTGTGGATCTGGTTAATAGTGACATATTTGAAGTTTCTGATAATTCTGTTCATAATATTTATATGCCATTAAATTGATTCTATACAGAAGTGTCTGGATTTATAGATCCTGTTGCGATTTGTATGAAAATATAAAGACAGTTAATTATATAAGAGGAATTTAAGAAGATGGCATATATGACCTTGATAATTACCAATTCATATATTAAAGTTATTTTAAATCCAGCAGACATTATAACTCATTGAAGAAATTAAAACTTTTTGGACAACATGTGGGCAGAATTAAAGTAAATTCTAACTCACCTGCTTCAAATTCATTAGAAAAAATGTTATAGTTTGGCAATTTGTGATTTTACATTGCTTCAATGTGTGCCTATTAACTTATTTATATGTTTCTGAAATAAAAAGGACAAGTGACATTAGAAGATTATATTTCTAACAATAAAATATATTTATAAAAATACAAATATATATTTCTAACAATATATATTTATATTTATTATCAATATATTTATAACAATAAAATTTAAAGATCTACAAATACAAAAAATTTCCAAAATAATCTAGACAGTATAATACATAGCATATTATATATGCTTTGAAGTCTATCTATTATCACTGACTTTCCCGCATAGGCATATATAGACGTATGTCGATTAGGCATAAAGAAAGTCTTACAGCTTAAAATTATAATCTCTAGTAACAAAATACTTGAGCACAACTTGCAAGTTTTTGGTTTTGATATAGAATTTCTCCCCCTTAAAATCATTCTAAGGATGGAAACAACGCCAAATGAATAACGTAAGGGCAGGTGGGGGACGGCATAAGAGTTAGGGACATATGTTTGTTTGTCAGCGACCCCAGTTTGAACTACAGCACCACATACATACATTGCTCCCCGCCCCTGCATGTCTCCGGGTACATCTGATTCCCTCAGCACAATAGGAGGTAGTGAGTGTTGCGTCACCATGACCTAATACCGAACTATGGAGTCTGGTTGGCCAAGAACTGCCAAAAGTGGCACCAGGCCTCTAAGCACTGCTTGGGAGACAACTCCACCCAAAAGAATATTTAAATTTGGTTATCATGTTTTTGTATCACATATAATTATATCACAGGTAACATTATTTTATAGGACATTTTATATTATAGAATAATATTCCTGTATGCAAATAAAATATATAATTGTAGATATATACTTTTAAATATGATCTCTTAATTCATGTTCATTTAAAATAATTACTATGGCAATTGTCTAAACAGTAATGAGAGTAGTCTTTCAAACACAACATATGCAAATTCACATTAGTATTTTGCAAATTACTTATTTTAGCGGCTATATGAATTTGCTTGTTGAGTAGAAAAATGAAAGGACAATACAGAGATGATAGATTTTGGTGTAACTATTTGAGAATTCTAATTCTGGGGCATTTCAGTATGCATTATTAAAAGCAGCTTCTTTTTTTTTTTTTTTTTTTGGGTCACACCGGCGTGCTCAGGGGTTATTCCTGGCTCTGCACTCAGGAATTACTCCTGGCGGTGCTCCGGGGACCATATGGGATGCCGGGGATCGAACCGGGCCGGCATGGGCCTGCCGTGAGCAAGGCAAACGCCCTACCCACTGGGCTATCCCTCCGGCCCCATAAGCAGCTTCTTGATTTTATAGTTACTTCCTTTTTGGACCCAAACAGCATCATCTAACTCTAGCATCTACTTTAATCATCAGACTTAATGCTTAAAGACTTTGACAGCTATGTAGAATCAGATCCACCTTTTGTACATGAAGACAACAGTTCAGTCAGTAATTTTGTTTTTAAAAAAGGAAGAACAGCACTTGTGATAACATTTTAAGTTTAAAACACACACAATTAGGGACCAGAGCGATAGCCCAGCGGGTAGGGCGTTTGCCTTGCACGCGGCTGGCCTGTGCTGGCCTGGGTATGATCCCGGCATCCAATATGGTTCCCGAGCATCGCCAGGAGTGATTCCTGAGTGCAGAGCCAGGAGTAACCCCTGAGCATCGCCGGGTGTGACCCAAAAAGCAAAAAAATAAATACATAAATAAATAAAAATAACACACACAATTATAAATCACTATTATCTCAACAAAAGAAGAAAGCAATAGAGTGAGCACAGACTATAAAGGAAGTTTAGCAGAGGAATGCCCAAATATTTGAGCGTCAACTGCATGCAAAGAAATGATGAATTATTTCCCAAAGGCATCACTCAGGAAGGCACAATTTCATTTTATCTTTTTTGTGCTACTTCATACCCTAGTTGAATGTTTCCCTTTTCTTTAAATATGATATTACAATAATATGAAATCAAAAGCTATGCAATTTCAAGAGTTAATGTCAGATGTTAATGGATTTCTTAGGCTTTTTTGGTGGGAGAACTTTCAATTAATTAATCAAATAAAATTTTACATGAAATAGAATGATAGTTTCTGTTTTACCCATTGATTCAGTGACTGCATCACTGTTTGAAGATTGGTTTGGTTGAAGGTTGATTAAAGATTTGTTTTTAGAGGAATCTAATAAAGGATATTTTTGATAGAATGGGCATTCTATGGTACATTCCTTACCCTAATTCTCTGGTGCAAATGGAAGATATGTCAGATTTGACTGTGACCAAACTTTAGATCATATGAACTTATGTTTAGGATGCAAAATTCAAGAGTAAATATATCTTAACACAACAAGTCTGCTATGGAATCCAGCATTCTCCTTCCCTGGATTTGACTCCCAACTTTTTCACCCTATAATTATCTAGACATTCTAGAGTTCACTTTGATATTTATTTTTCTTACAAGGTGGCTCATTGGTGGGAATTTGGAGAAGACAACACCACATAAGCTCATGTAACTATCAATTCACTAGCATTTAATAACTGCTTTAAGTCATTATTATGTACCACCCACCTATAAGGGACCAACTGATTATATATATATATATATATATATATATATATATATATATATTACTATGTCTCTTCTTTCAAATGTCCACATAGCTGCAAAGACAGACAAGTAAATCTATAAGAACACAGTGTTAAGTGCTACTGATTGTAAGTATGCAAGCAGAGATAAGAAACAATAGCAACTTGTCTGAATAAAGAAGTAGCATCTTAGATAGCACTAGGGGAAGCACACAGAAAATGTCAGAAACTTGTATTAACTTTTGAAAATGACTTCGCAAATGTGATAAACCATGTCATCCTCAAATAATATATGGGTTTCTGATTGTAGTCCTACGTGCAGACATTCCCATTATTTCAAGATTGGCTTACAACTGACCAACATAGGAAGAAAAGATTTGTGGCATCTCTAAGCAGAAGTTTTAAACATCTGTGTGTGACCCTACAAATTTCCATTACTTTTGCTCACTGAAGTTGGGCTTAAGAACAGGCGCAGGATAAGCTGTTCCTAAGTGAAAGGTGTAAGAAACAGCAACACCTACAGCTAAAACCTAGGCTGTTTTACAAATGCATAGATTTGTCACCTCAACATAACTTATACTGACTGAAGCAAATGCAAGTTCATAGTCAACAAAGATGAAGATACTTCCATTATTGTGATATAAAGTAGGTATAGAAAGGGAGACCAATAAAGGTAATTTTGAAAAAAGTCAAATGGTACCATTCCTATTTGTCGTGAAAATTTTAAATAATAAAACTTTAAGATCTTCTGAGATGGCGCCACACTTCAGTTCTTCTAAACACTCAGGAGAGATATTTTTTTCCTCTTTCCATTTCCCAGTTTCTTTCTCTGCTCTGCTGTGTTCTCCCAAATGCCTCAGGCACTCCTTTCTCATGGAGTGCTTGGGGAATGTGGGCTCACTTGGGAATAAAGATCTCTGTATGTTTAACACACCAGGGTATTACTCCTGGCATCATTATAACAATAATCTCCGGAAATTCACAAGAGTAATTGCAGTCACAATTCAAAGAACAATCTTTGCAGCAACTCTTAAGTGTGTGTGTGTGTGTGTGTGTGACTATGTGGGTGTGTGCATGTGTGTACATTCACATTTATGCTAACACAGAGCAAAGAAAGGGATTCTATATAGAACAAGAACAACAATAAAGTAAAACAAATATTTCCCCATATGATCTGTTATAATTCTATTCCTCCCTCTGATATATAGCCTCAAGACTCTAATTCCAAGTGAGGAGGTAGATGATCCTGCTTTACAAAACATAAGAAAGGTTATTTATTATACAACTATGCTGTGAAGCTCCAAAACAAACCAATATGAAAATCAACTGTAGTCCTTGTGTTAAAAGCTAAAAGATTTAATACACCTTCTTCCCTCAGTATATACTTTTTTTGTCAGTGCCTACTTGGTTGACCTGAAAAGCGGAACTTATTTTACTTTGATTTTTTGGAACCCACTCAACTATGCTAAGGGCTTACACCCGACTTCTGTTCAGAGATCACTCCTTGGTGGTGCTTCAGTGATCATATGGAGTGCTGGGGATAGACTCAGGTAGGTCGCATGGAAGGCAAGTGCCCTCTATCTCCCTGGCGTCTGAGAGCTGTACTTTCCATTTATTTTGGGGTGCTTTTGTTTTAGGGTGAAATTATTAATACATTCCAACCCTGTTGACTCTGGATAAAATATTATTTGGTCACTTCAAAATGAGGCTAATTAACAAAAACTATTTCACTGTATCACTGTCTTCCCGTTCATCATCGATTTGCTCGAGCGGGCCCCAGTAACATCTCCATATGTCCTGTCTCATGATAGTAGAGCCCAAGGGCATCTGCTTGCTCCAGGAAAATAAAGAGCCTCAATCCATTCCAGAATGAGGTCTATAATTGTTACTGGTATTTGGCATATCAAATACAACATGGGTAGCTTTAATCTAAGAAATTTCCACAATGTTTTTTATAATGCATATGGTTTTCTTTAGATGCCTACATATTTGAAAATGCTAGAAAATATTTTAAGATATCTTATCCAACAAAACTCTTAAATGCACAGAACAAAAAAATTCCTTTTACCTAACCATGCAGACTTATAGTAGCTATTTGTATCTTACCTTGTTTAAAAAGAAGTTACAAATTCTCCCCTATCATTAGCTATACTTCTATTTTTGTTGTAATTTATGTAACATGATTATAATAGTGTTTAGTGTACTGATGTACAAAACTGCTACACCCCTCCCTCCCCAAAGGCCCATGGCCCTCAACCCCTCAAACATGTTCCTTTTTCCTCCAGTCCACCTCCTTATTCTCACTCACCTTGCCCTCTTCTGCTTGGTAATTAGAGTGCTGCGATTCAAGTTCAAGGGTTTGGTATACTTTTATACTATTTCCTTGTTTTGTTTCTCTATATGCCACAGATGAGTGAGATCATATGGGGTATATTATATATATGCAGCTTATTAGGATAAAAGAATTTGTAATCTAAATTTGTGTATAACATAAATGTACACAAATCTAGATTACAAATTCTTTATCCTAATAAACTGTCATTGTACATTATTCTTGCTACCATATTCTGACTGTTTTTGGCATATTAAATACACCAAGGGTAGACTGCCAGGCTCTGCAGTGGCTCTGGGTTCATCCCAGGGGCCCAGTCTTTTTTCTATATCAGATCATCAACCATCCAGGGCCCATGGGGCAGAACCCTGGGTGTAGACAAGCCTGTCTCCTGTCTGCCACCTGCTGATGCAGCCAGGCACTGCAGTCACACCTGCAACACCTCGAAGGTCCAAAAACAGTAACAATAACGGATCTCATTCTCAACAAGTGGAGACGTTACTGGCACCCACTTGAGCAAATCAATGAACAACAAGACAAGTGATACAAGTGATATTCTGACTACTCGACTAAGCACTGAAATGAACATAGGGATGCAAATCATTTTTCAAATGAGTGGGAAAGGTTCCCCAAGAAGTGTGGCCTTTGGGTCATATAGAATAGCTATTCTGATTTTTTGAGGCGTCTCTGTACTGTTTTCCATAAAGGCTGGCCTCGATGACATTCACATGATAATTTTAAACAGGGATAAAAACACATCAAATGTTGACTTGGGATTCAAAGAACAAATTTCTTTTCAACACCTAAAATATTTGTATTTTAAAATAATTTGAGCTGTGTAAATTTATCCAATCTACTAACTAGTGCTTGGGCATGGCAGTTGATACACATTAACAGTGGCAAGAAAAGGCCACCCATGACACGCCCACCTCATTCCTAATCGATGAGGAACCACCATAGAAAGACTTGATATCCTTGAATCACTTCAGCTGATGTAGCAATTTTTTTTTTCAGATCTTTGCAAAGGTCTGACAAAATCTGACTGTTATGCAAAGGTCTGAATTCATACAGGACATTTTGGTTGCCCAGAAGCACACCTATAGAAATCAAATGGTAGCTGATTGTTGTAGCACAATTTCCACGTGGTGAGTGCTGAACAGCCTCAAGAGTGGCCATTTTTCCAGGATTCTGGTTAAATACACCATATTGACATAAAGAGCAATGGGAAGTCTGTTTTATTTTAAGATAAGATGCTCAGCCAAAAGCTGTATTCTGATTATGCAAATGATCTAGCGCCAGCTGATTAACATTTTTAAGGGAAGAAATATAGAAGAGATGTTATATGCATATTATACTTAGTGTGAAAGCAAAACTTATAATTCCTAAGATTTTTGTAGCACCACAGTCTTTTTCTGCCCCATAAACTAATGTAAAATTGAGGGGTTGTGTTATTTGTGGTTTTTTTTTAAGAAAATCTTAATTTATGTCAAGTAGCTAAAACTTAAGTTACTGACCTTGTTGACATTGTCCATTAATAAAAGGAGCCTGGTAGGTCAGTATTTTAGCACAGGGCACATCATTTTAATCCAGAGGCCAGAGGGTAAGTGTACTTGGGAAAGTTCAGCACCATAAAGAATAAAGTGCAGAGGCAGACTGCTGTATTTTTATTTAATTAACCCAGGTACTTTACATCCATTTTAAAATTCTACCAACTATTAGCTATTTCTCTTCAATTTTTTTTCTGAGAACAAATGTCCTTTCTTTGTTCTTCTCAAACACTTGACATTCCACTCCTACGCAAAACAGATGATTTTTCTCCTCAGTGAAAACAGTCATCATCTAAAGGGAATGTTCTTCCTGTCCAGTTACCAAACTAACAAATTCAGCTACACCTACAAGTGATGATTTCCAGTAGTCCTCTGTTGCACCTCATAAAAAACATTTCACTGGTGCTTTGGCTCTCTCTCCTTTTTTAACTCCTCCTTAAGTCCTTAAAACAGACATTTGTCCATTCTACTCTGACTATTTTCTTCCTCTTTACCAAGTCCTTCTGTTACAATTACATGGGTTCCATTATTTCTCAGTGTTTTCAATTCCATACCTCCTCCTCATTCTGTCACAGTTCTTGAAATACATTTTCTTTGTATTATACTCCCTTCACACTTACACCTCAACCCACTTCAGTCTGGTTCCTTTTCCCCCCTAGTATGAAAGTGTCTCTCACTGGGTCATCAGATAACATGCAATCCACCAAATCAATGAGCATTTCCAAAACTGTTATACATTCCTACCTTTGAGAAATATTCATTCCTCTTGGTATCTATCACAGCTTACATTCTTGGTCTCCTTAACTCTCTGTGATTAGCTTAGATATTTGTTTGTCTGTTTGTTTCAGGCTCTTCCTCATATTCCAATTCAAATATTGACATTTCTCAGGAAGAGACAAAGACTTCTTGTTTCCCTAACTGGTTTATCTCACTGATGCAAAAAGACAAACAAACAAACAAACAAAAAACCTTCCAGGTTGATTTATGGGCATACCAACTTCCAATCAACTTCTCTAATTCATATCTGTCTCCTGAGTTTGAGACATATATTGTGCCTGGCTCATGGTAAAATTACCCTACAAATGTCCCACACTTCACTTCCATTGAACTCTGAAAGCCTGCCAAGGATTTCAAGTGAGGTGAATCTCCTATCTAAGTTGACTCTCTTTTGCTGTTTCTATGACCAAATCCAAAAATAATTTAGTTGAACTGGTCACACTTAAAGTGTTACTGAGGGCACAGTGATAGTACAGCAGAAAAGACACTTGTTGTGTATGTAGCCGATGTAGGTCCAATGCCTCGCCTGCATATGCTTCCCTGAGAACCACCAGGATTGATCCCTGAACACAGGGCCAGGAGATAGCCCTGAGCACCACTGCATGAGATCCAAACAAATTTTATTAACTGTGTTTTTATATATATACTAATCAATTAAAAATAGGGCTTTAAAATAAGTAATCCATAGCGCCTGGTGACTGTACCTAAGGCAATCCATTTTCTGAGAGCAAAAATGGATTGAAAGTGTTCCTGGGGATGAAAAAATAGGATTAGGTTTAAAACATGGAAGAACATGACACAGTTAATTAAGCTAGGAAAGGAAAATAAACCAAAAATGTCAAATCATGACCTAGTTAATCTGTGACATTTTTTTGAATATAGTAAATCTTTAATCTGATCTATGCCAAAATAAAATGACATAGACTAACAAGAATGCAAAGTGAATAAGATAGTTCTGTTTTTACACTCCAGATATGCACTGAAATTCCATTTTTTTCACTTTTTGTCGGGCAACGCGCATTCCCTGACAAAATCAAGGGAGCAGATATAGGGATCCCCTTCTGCCCCAGGGGACCTGAGGCCACCAAACAAAAGAAAGACATGATCCAGGAAAGTTTCAAAGGGCTTTAACTCACACTTGTTTTGTTATACAATTCAATAAAAGAAAACCCCCCAACCTTTAGGTTCCTGGCTGGGCCCTGGTCACATTTAGGTTTAGAATCCTAGGCCAAGATGACTGCTATCATGTGCTAAGGCCCACAGAGCAGAGAACAGAGAGGAGAGCAGAGACCCAAGGTAAAGAGGAAGAGAGGAAAAAAGAGCAGTCTACTGCTTTTATAAATTTTCTGCCCTGACCAGCCCACATCAAAAGATAGCAGTTAAGGTCAATCCCTTCAGGTTTGCTTCTCCCAGGACCTCACCTAGTCCCATTGAAATGTTAATATTGCCCCAGCCAAGGTCTGTCCTTGCAGTTTCCCTGCAGGGCCTATGCAGAGTGAGGGAAGGGCATGTATCTGTATCATGGATATTCTATAGTTAGGTTATATTTCTCCAAGCCTTCATAAGATACTTGCCATTACTTCATTGTTGTTTTGGATATTAGCCTTTAGACTTATTAGAGTGCCACACTTGCTTGCTTGGAGGTAAACAGTATTTCTCTCTGATTTAATTATAACTATATTATATTTAGAGATCCAATGTAGCCAGGTAAAAATACTGGTAAGTTCTGTCTAGTCCCATGATGATTGTGGTAGCATGAGAGAAACTATTTATACCAGCTAACATAGAATATATGGTAAGACATACTGCCACATAGAAACACAGATCCAAATTGTCTTCTTGCCTCTTTCTACAAAGTGGCCTGCAGTAGGTAACTCCAGGCAAGATGCACAGGCTCTGGGCAGCAGTGTACTGCAACACACTTTGATGGAAACTTTTTATGGCATTCACACTGTTCTTTACCAATCATGTTTTATTGGTAATGAAAAAGACATAATTTAAATGAAAATATCTATAGGGTGGTATAGCAGAAAATTACCTATACATTTATCAATTAGTTTTTATTTATATTACTATAACCTAATGTATGTTTTGACTGCATGACTGAATTTGTAATGAGTAGTCAATGCTCAATTTGTCCTTTAAGCATAATACCCATCTCCTATGAGCTGATTCACTTGATTTTCTGTAGATTCACTCTTATTACAGAAGATTGCTTACTTCATCAGTAAGTAATTTGAGGGGGAAATTGTGTTAAAGTTTAAACAACGATGTTTCAAAAGGGCAAGTTAATTTTTAAAAGTGTTCATTTGAAGGTGGGGTGGGATATCCTGGTTGAGAGGTAAAATATCCATGCATGGGTAAAAATAGAGGTGTATAAATGGACTACATTTCTTTTTTACCTTGGTTGTTCCAACAGAGTTTACCAATTTTATGCTCTTTTCATTCAGACTTCAACTCCAAGGTTTCTGACTGTGTAGTTATACCTTAGGTTAAGATTAAGGTTAAGGTCATTAAATACAGACAAAAAAATGCAAATGATGGCTTCTAAGTGTACGTAGTGCAACCCACAATGTTTGGGAGAAGGAGGAGAGAGAGAGGGAGAGGAGAGGGAGATAAAGAACCTGCCATTTAGGCAGGACGTGGGAGGGGGGGGGGGGGAACTGGGAATATTGGTGGTGGCTGATGGGCACTGGTGGAGGGCGGGGTGCTGGAACACTGTGTGAGCGAAACCCCAAGTGTGAGCAACGTTGTAATTGTATATCTCACGGTGGTATAGTAAAATGTTAAAAATAAATAAATAAATAAATAAATAAATTTTAAAAAAAAGAAAGAAAAAAAAGATTAAGGTTAAGGTTATACCTTAACTTGTCTCCCTTTCTCATCAGCAGGTATAGCTAGGGAAATTTCTCTCCAGAAACTTTCAGATTTGTATAAAACTTTATGTACAATGTCACCTATCCCCAGATGATGTGAAATAAGCAATCAATTCCTTTATGGCTCAAATGTAAGAAAAATTGCTGAACAACAATTCAAATCAGCATAAAGAATGAAGTAGAACTAACTTATAATATTTAATGATCAAATACTGTTTTAAATTAGAAAAATTATAACCATGTAGAATAAGATCTTTTTTAGACTATAAACAGAAGGGGGAAGCGGATAGAACAAAATTATATATAGGCCAAGGTGATATCTCAGGTTATACAGCATGTGCCTAGCATGCTTAGAGCCCCAAGTTTTATTCCTGGCATAGTTCTGTTGAGCCCTGAGCAGCACCAAGTTGTCTGGCTCACCACCATACTGAAAGCACAAGTTGAGGGCTCAGGTCCCAGAGTTCTGCTATGTGGTGGTCCCTATTTAAAATGCTGTATAGCAATACCACTCCTGGGAATATGCCATGGAGATACAAAAACACACAACAGAAACACCATCTGCACTTCTATATTCATCGCAGCACTATTCAGAATCTGGAAACAACCTGGGTGCCCAAGAACACAAGATTGGATAAAGAAACTATGGTATATCTACACAATGGAATACTATGCAGCTGTCAGGGTAAACAAAGTCATGTGATTTACCTACAAATGGATGTACATGGAGATTATCATGCTGAGTGAAATTAGCCAGAAGGATCACTTGATCACTTGAATCCCGTTATTCATCGATTTGCTCCAGCGGGCGCCAGTAACATTTCCATTGGACCCTATCACGTGCCAATGTAGCCCAATGACATCTGGTTGATTCAGGAATATGAAGAGCCTCAAATCATTCCTTCAGGGTCTTGACAAGGAAGTCTGACCGTCTTGTAGTGGGTGGCCACGTACTCTTTTGACATCCCGTCAAAATCCATCAGCCAGAAGGATAAGGACAGATATAGAATGAATTCATTCATTTGTGGGATATAAATATATACCAGATTTCTACTAATTGTCGGTAATGCCAGACTAGAACTGAGCATTGAATGTAGGCAAGGATTTACATAATAATCCCTAAATATAATTAGGGCAAACCACAATGTATAAGAGAAGAGGGAGAGGAGAGAGAGAGAGAGAGAGAGAGAGAGAGAGAGAGAGAGAGAGAGAGAGAGAGAGAGAGAGAGAGAGAGAAGGAGGAAAAGAAGGAGGGGGAGAGGGGACAGAATCTGGGAACATTGGTGGTGGGAAATGGGCACTGGAGGAGGGATGGGTGCTGGAACACTGTATGACTGAAACCCAATCATGAACATCTTTCTAACTGTATGGTGGTATAATAAATAAAATAAATTTAAAAATTAAATAAATAAAAATGCTCTATATACAACTAGATTAAATATCTATTACATTGAAAAGAAGTAGAAATATAACAAAGTGAAAACGTATTTATATTGGAAAATTCTTTTGATATAATTAGAGCTTGTTTTATATAAAACTGACAATAGACAAATCAGCTACTTAAAAAGATGGCTTTATTATCTTGCCTTTGTGGAAGATATCAAATTATTTTGTAGAAGAAGTTGCAGAAAAGTATTTCAACTATGTTGGAAAATTAGACAGGGGGCGTCACCAAAATAGGAAGTGAAGCCAACATGTCAGTTTGGTTCCTAGCCTGGACAGCACTGGGGGTGGTGCTGTGCAAAAATGATCCTGTTACTTGATCCTGGGCTATTAGGAGGTTAGAGTATCATGCACAGGTTCCCGTCTGTTCTCTACAGAGGTCCCCACACATAATCATGAGGGGCTTTGAGAGCTGGGATAAGGGGGTGCACATGTGAACCTCTGCAAGGTCCTCAGAGCAGGGAAAGAACTTTGAGAGCATAGAGACAAAAGACCCCAAGCACGACTGGGTGTGACCCTTAAACAAAAAGCAAAAATTTTTTAGCAAAAATGACTCCCATGAGATCAGTGGAATCTTTCTGTTTTCTAGGCTGAGAAGTGGTGACCTCTGCTTTCCTAAGGTCTCCTGGGCTGACTCTCCTAGTTAAAGCCTCTAAAACAGCACCGGCCACAGGAGACTGGTCTGCCCTCTAATCCCCTCAAAACAGAGCAGGCCACAAGAGATTAGTCTGTACCCTCTAACCCCCTGGAAAGGTTCCTCTCAACAAATGCCCTAAAAACAAGGACAGCAGGAGGAATGACAAAGGGCTGTATTGAATAGTTTCTTCTTTTAATTCTTTGGGGGATCACACCCAGTGTTGTTCAGGGGAAACTATATGCTGAGTTGGGGTTCAAACTGGGGGCAGCCACATACAAGGTATGTTCCTAATCCCTGTACTGCCTCTTCTATGATATGAGATTAGAACTCTTGGTTTGGGTTGTTTTTTTTTGGGGGGGTATTTTTTTGGTGTGTGTGAGGGGATGGTAGATACCAACCTGTGGTGACCAGGAACTATTCTGACTGTGCTCAGTATGTGAAATCAAACTGGGCTGAATGCATGCAAGGCAAGCACTGTAATCCTAGTACTATCTCTCTGTTTTCTCTCTTCTTACCAACACATTTAAGACACTCAAAGGATAACCTTGGCTAAGCCTGTTGCTAAAATACATGAGCTCTGTCATGACATGTGGTAAGCAAAAGAGGAACCCACTTTCTTTCAAGATGGGATGTGGAGAAGTTTGTTATACTCGGCAAAGCCAGGCATAAATTTTCTTTGTCTTTATATGTAAATCTCAAATATACCAGATGGGGCTCTTCTTAGGGAATATACTATTTTGTTCTGCTTATAATCTCCTTGAACAATGCAAAGTGACATAGATAAACAGCTTAAAGAATGTTATAAAACAGACCATTAGAATACATTTAATAAATTTCCATTTCAGCAAAAAAATTGTATATGTTCACATGAGCCAAACGTAAATATACAAACAAAACTTAGAATTATTTGTTTGAGCAGTAAAAGATAGTAACATGCATTTTTATCCAAGTTTTATGCATTTTTATCTAAGCTTTATTTCTATAGTATTTGGATTTTAATAATACAAAGATTTTTATATTTTATAATTCTTACATAATAAAAATCAATTAAAAGTTAAAACTAAGGTTCAGAGAAATAGGGGTTAAGGTGCTTGCCTCACTTCCCACTCACCTTGGTTCAAATCCCTGTAACCACAAACGGTCTCCTGAGCACTACTAGGGCCACTTCTGAGCACAGAGCAATGAGTAGTTCCTGAATATCACTGGGCTGATTTCCTTCACAACCCCCCTCTGGACCAATAGTAACATAATAGAATAAGTAAGAAGTTTAAATTTTCTAGGATCGGGCTTAATTTCCTTAATAAAATCACTTTTTAATTATGAAATAACTCTACCATTCTGTGTGTGCTTACTAGGCCAAAATGTTTAGACTGTTTTTCTGCACTCAGTTCAGCTAAGAAAAATGTGATCTGATCAAAAATAAAAGCTGATTTTTTTCGTTTCTTCCACTGCGCTGTCCATCTGCCTGACTTTTTCAGTTCAGCCAAAATGTGTTAATTGGTCTTAGTTAATCATTGTCTTAAGGGAAATAAAGAGAAAAAAATACAAGAAAAAACTTGACTTTATTTTTAATTTTAAGAATTGTTCATTAAATTCTCTATTTACTTGCCTAACAAGTCATTTTACTAACCACACAGACTCTATTTATGATCATGTGAGGTCCCTCATTTTAAGAATTGCTCATTTTAAGAATTTTTTGGGGCGGGCGATAGCCGGTAGGGCGTTTGCCTTGCCGTGGCCGGCTCATGCGGCCTGGTCGATCCCCAGCATCCCATATGGTCCCCGAGCACCGCAGGAGTAATCCGAGTGAGAGCCAGGTAGCCCCTGAGCATTGCCGGTGTGACCCAAAAGAAAAAATTTTTTTTTTTTTTTTTTTTTTTGCTTTTTGGGTCATACCCAGCAATTCTCAGGAGCTACTCCTGACTCTGCACTCACGGGGAACCACATGGGATGCCAGGTATTGAACCCAGGTTGGCCGCATGCAAGACAAATGCCCTACCTGCTGTGCTATCATTCCAGCCTCTCATTTTAAGAATACTTAATGCAAAAAAATAAATAGGTTGTTTGGAATTAAACTCAAAATTTAAATTTTGTTTGAAATGTTTTAACTCAAATATAATTTGTTTTTGCAATTTTTGTTTCTAGAAACTGGGGCGAGAGATATAGTACCATGGACAGGACACATACCTTGCACCTGCTGACTTGGGTTTTATTTCTAAAACTCCATATAGTCCCCAAACCTTCCAGGAATGATCTCTGAGCACAGAACTCGGAGTACGCACAGAGCACCACTGGGTATGGTTCAAACCCCACCAATCTCTTCCCCCACACTGGCCTAGGAATTTGCTAATTCTCATTTTTTAGAGGCTAACCATTTTCTGAAGGTCAATTAACTACTGGAGATAAATAACAATATAGCATAATGAAACTGTTGAAAAGAGCAAATTAACAAATTAAATCAATTATTTACTGATGATTCTTTTAATATAGATAAAAATCAACTTCTGAGAAGGGCAATAAAAATCGTCCTAAATTATTAGCACTATTTCTTTTTCCCAATTATTTTAAACTTTGTTAAATTATTATAACATCTGTTTAATTGTTTCACTTGGCAAAACAATTTACTTGGATTCTAAAGTTTACTCTGAAAAGATTAACTATCTTCTCTAAATGATACCAAGACATCTCAGGTGTGTTTTGGTACAGGAAACCAAGAAGACCTCAAGTGACATATATCAGTCAAATGATATACATCTTGGTCCTCTACCTTCTTAAATAGCATATGCAATACATCACAATAATTCTTAGTATCCTCACTTTTTTAAAAAGTCAGATGAGTACAATAACAACCCATTTTATCATCGCTACTCATATTGAAAGATTCACTCTTCAGTTGTTTTCTTCCTCCTAAAAATCAAATATATACCACCAACAAAACTTTTTTTTTTCACATGGATGAAATTCATTTGTACCTGTTTGGATCATTTAGAGCAACATCGAACATCAGAGCTTCTGAATGAGAAAGAGGAAAAGTATGTACTAGCAAACCAAAGATATTTCTTACGATATAAACTTTTCAGTTATGTTATATCTAACAGGGAATCAAACTGAAAACTTATCACTGCTAACAAAGAGTTAAGTAATAGTAATATTTAGGAACAAAGAAAACAATGATTATGGAGAGACTATTACCTTTTAACAAGTTAATTGCAAACAATCTGTAGAGCCATTTTCCTTTGATCACTTCCTTTAAATTCTTACTTCCAGGCACCTTTACTTTTACTCCTATTACTTTAAATGCAATTGTTTGTTTAAATAATTGTTATGACTAAAGTAACTTTGGTTGGCCATTATGTTCAATTAAGTTTATTACATGACCAGCAGGAACTGTCATAGTTTAGTTAACTCTCATCAGGAGTTAACTGTAATGTTTTTTATTAACCTAACTAGTTAAGTTAGGTTGGGTGAAAAGGAATCAGTTGAAATGATAGGATGGAGATGTAATTCATATCATTTTAAATCAAAACATATCTTCATATGGGAACTCCCCAAACCGCTACTAAAATTCTGTTATGCAGTTTAATTTGTTAGAATTATACATTTTATTTGTGTCAGATCATTAATATAGAAAGTATTAAGAAGTAGAAAAACACAAAATTCACAAGCAAAAAACTTTGAAATGAGGTGTCTTGCTCATTTGTCTTGTACAACTTTCTTTTTAATAAAATTCATGGCTGATTTCAGTCTGTTTCAAAGGACGCTTTGTAGTTTAACAAGGGTGTTTATCCCCCATTGAATCACATACTTAGGAAATTTTTTGACAAAACTAAGATGACAAAGGCTCATTTATGATAACAAAGGTGCTCCAAAGAACTAATAAAATCACTATATCAATTGAATTTTCCATTCTAAATTATGTAGTTTACTTGCCAGAAAATAATGCAGAGTACTTTCCAGAAAAGTTTGGGGTTAACTGGATCAAATTAACAACTGTATTGAAAATTTAAATTCAAACTCCTTGAATAGTTACTGATTCAGAAAATCGATTATGTTGAGACCTTCGAGTATTTAAAGTCACACAGGAATCATGTGTAAATTTAATGCAATACAAGACACATATACAGAGGCCAGAATGATAATACTGGCATTTGCCTTACATTATCTCTTGCAAGCAGATGACTTGAATTGGATCCCTGGCACTGTATATGATCTCCAAAATTCACCAGGAGTGATCTCTGAGAGCCAAGCCAGCAGTAAGCCCTGATTATAGCCAGGTATGACCCAAAAACAAACACATCCCTGCCCCCAACAAAACAACAACAGGAAAATGATACAAGCAAAAACAAAAACCACACATATATGGTGGACAACCTCTGTTTTCTACAAAGACAGGGAATGTCTTCCTTTTTGCAAAAAGCATTTAATGACAGAAGAAATCTTTTCAAAAAATGCAAATCTGAATAAGCTATTGGCTTTACTTTTCTACGCACTATAATTATGGGTTTCCCATTGTTTTTTGAAGAAAAACTTTTTTTTTTTGCCCTTTGGGTCACACCCAGCAATGCTCAGGGGTTACTTCTGGCTCTGCACTGAGGAATTACTCCTGGCAGTGCTCGTGGGACCATATGGGGATGCCAGGGATCGAACCCAGGCCGGCCACGCACAAGGCAAATGCCTTACCAGCTGGGCTATGGCCCCAGCCCCTGAAGAAAAACTTCTTAATGTAGTCTTAGCAGATCACCTCATTTGCCCTTATCCTTCTTCCTAGCCTCATATGAGGCAACCCTGTCCCTTTATACTCTGTGTATCAACCTTACCGGCATTCTTTGGAGAGCTATACTATCTGCACTTCTCTGACGTCAGAACTTTACACATGCCATTCCCTACAGCTTTATTTTTATGTGTTTTCTTTTCCTGTTTCTTTTGTCATAAGCACTATCATTACTATTATCCAAACCATTATCTCTACTGGGCCGGCACACACACATGCACGTGCATGCACACACATACATACGCACGCTGCATGCACACACACACATAGCAGCCCCCTCCCTGTCCAACCTGCACACACCCTTTAAAATTCAGCACAGGGGTTATATTCTATAAGAAATATTTTCTAACATTGTCCATAAACCATGAAAAAGACGGCCTCCTCTATTATAATATCTCCCACGCTGCACAACATAACATTTTCTTTTAATTTGGAACATTTTGTAAATACTCTCTGTGAAAGTTGTGTTGCTTCTCACAGCTATTTAGCAACACTTAACATTAACCAGAAGATAGTGAATTCTAGTACCTAAACATTGTTGAAATAACAGAATGAAGAATAAATAAAACTTGTAATCCTTTGCTATGATAGATGGCTAATCTCTTGAGTGAAATTCAACATGAAAAAGGAACAGAAAAAGAACATTTTGAATTCAACTATTTTCTGGGAATAAGCTTATTTGCTATTCTTAATTTAATAATAGCAACAATTTGGTAAAGTAGATATCCTGATTTCCTTTTCACAGATGGAGAATATCAGAATCATTTGGGATTAGTAACTTGCCCAAGGATACACATTTAATAAGAGAATGCACCAAGGCTACACTGAAGCGTGATGAATTTTCTGTTTTCTCGGGATATTATATAAATTTGTAAAGCCATGTGTCTAACTGTATTAAATAGGAATTTGCATAATCTAAATTTAGGATGGTTTCATTTATTTTTAACCCTTTGGGTCACACCTGGTGATGTTCAGATGTTACTCCTGGCTCTGCACTCTTGGTATTATTCAAGGAACCATATGGGATGCTAACTTTATTAAGCCACATTTTATAGCTTTATTAAGCCACTTTTAATATTAAAACACCAATCCCACACCATTCTACCTTCCCACCACCATTATTTCCAACCACTCCTTAAGTCTACCCCCAGAGCAGGCCCTCAATAATTTTTGTTATATTGGTTGTTATAAATAATTTGCTAAAAGGATGAACAAAAACTATTTCCTTAGAAGGAAGTTAGTGAAAAAATGCAGTCTCTCATCATGAATCCATTAAGCCCTTGTATAAGAGATTACTAAATTGCTGATGCTGGTTCAATCTTATGTATTTATTTATATTTTGTTAATCGAGACTGGTTGCCTTCTACATTATATCACATCCAATCTGCTGTGCTACTCCAGGTTTTCTGTGTTGGAGAGTTTGAGATCCAGGAAATCAAAAGAAATTAAAGGGTGATAGAGTTGGAGTTAAATTTTAAACTGGGTGGTGGCTTTGGGGCCTGCGTGTGACTGCCAGAAAGCCTAGAAGTAAAGAAAGACAGAGGCATAGGCCCTCCCCTGACCCCGTGAATGCCTGGAGATCTTAGACTGGTTTTATTTCAAAGTACTCATCATACTTTTTGAATGCTGGCTCTAGAAGTTTTGGAAAATAAAAAATATAATAAAATTGAGAAAATAATATAAACTGAACCAACAATTTGGTGTTGAAAATTTAGTAAAGAAACAGTCTTCCAAGTTAGAGTACATATATCACAGTTATCAATAAAGAGTTAAGAATATTTATAAACTAAAATATGACTTCAAAGACCAAAAGGGATAGTTCAGTGCCTAAGATGCTTGCATAAAATGTGGCTGACCTGAGGTTGATCCCTAAAACCCATATAGTTACTCCAAGCCTGTCAGCAGACATCCCTGAGCATAAAGCCAGGCATCTGCTTTGAACACTACATGATGTGGCCCAAAACTAAAAAGAACAATGAACACACACACAATAATTTATTTAAAGAGCTAAATAGTATTTGGTTATGTTCTGTAACAATCAAGTCACTAAAATAGGATCCCTAAAGTTTATGATTTTATCTTTTATAAACTTGTTTCTAGTTCCAAATATTCTTAATTATGCAATTATTTTCCACAAGCTCAACTCATCCCCTATTGTATGTACCTGGATTCAGTGCCCTTACACTTTATCCCATTTGCATACATCAACAATTTCTTTTTGCAGATTACCTCATCTGACCAGAACCCAGACACTGTGTGTGACCACTGCCTGGCCCTAAGTCCTGTGCTGATTGTTTCTTTCTGGGGAATAAAGGAACTAAAGTCAGAGAAACCACCTTGGTCCTACTACTGTGTTTTAGCCAGTATTGAACAAAAATAACAAGGAATACTATCAATACTATGTATCACATTACCTAATACTAAGTGTCCAGCCCTCACTGCTAAGAATGAAGTATATAAAATTAAAATATAATTAATCCTTACATTTGGGACTTGTGTTCTGACTGGGGAAGCCACTCTAATTTTGATGGAATGACTAGACGATAATTCAGTGAGAAGCTGTAATAAGAATGTTTATATATATTTTTATTTTCATGGAATGACTAGAAGATAATTCAGTGAGAAGCTATAATAAGAATGTTTACATGTTCCAAAAACCAAGTGTGGCAATCTTCACTACAATATCTTAGAAGATAATTGTATTTCCGGCTAAATTCTCGAAGGAAATAATATGTTAAAATTATATCTTGAGAGTAGACCATTCTGACTGACTAGAATCTTTCAAGAGGAAGAGATTAGGACACATATAGGGGAAGACATGTGAAATCAGAGGGAGGAGACATCTGTCTACAGACCAAGGCAAGACCTCAGAAGAACCCAACACTCTGCCTCTTTGACCTCAGACTTCCAGTCTTCAGAACAATGTGGAAAAACTTTTTTATTGACCATGGGTCTGTGGTTCTATGCTATGGTAACCCTCAGAAAAAAAATACATGATCCCCGCTGAATAATAATTTTAGGGTAGGGATAAAACACTATATATTAGAGTGTTTTAGGAAACTTTGTGGAAAATATGCAGTCAGAAATGAACACAAAGCACAAAGTAAAAGAAAGGCAGAAGATTAATATTCCAGGAGAGAAGAAAAATTCAAAATAAGGTGGGCGGTGGAGAAGATTTGTTGAGCGAAATTAGCCAAGGAGAGACAATAGAATGACTGATTTATTTGATGGCATAAATATATATGTACATATTGATACCATTCAAGGTCAAGTGAACATATATAAGGTCTTGTCAAAGGTGGAAATTATCACAACGTGTGGGAGTCGAGGCTAGGTAAGACAGAAAATGGAACAGGGTGCTAATAATAGTCGAGGTACTAATGCCAACCTAGAACTGAGCATTAAATAGAGGCAAAAGGATACACATGACAACCTTTTTAATGTATGTTCTGTAATCCATAGTCTGAAGGAAAAAAAAGGGGAAAGAAATAAAGAACCATGGACAGGGCTGGGAAGGGAGGGAACCGGGATGTTGGTGATGGGAGATGGGCACTGGTGGAGGGCGTGCTGAAACCTGTATGACCAAAACCCAAACATGACCTTTTAATGTATATCTTTTTATTGTATACCACGGTGGTAAATAAAATACTTAAAAAAATAAGGTGGGCAGAAAACATGGCAGAAAGCAATAATTTGGGGCCACAGAGAAAGGGCACTTGCCTAGCTTGCAACCAACTTGGGTTTGGTCCCAGGCACCAAGGATGGTAGCCAGGAGCCCCACCAGGAGTGATTGCTGAGCACTTCAGGATGAGCCCACCCATCCATGAAAAAAAAAAGAAAAAACAATTGAGTCAAAATTGTTTAAAACCTTATTAAAACTTATTACAAAAGTCTTTAAAACCTTTGAAGCGTTGTGATCTGTCATTTCAATGCCATTGTATTTCATTGATGCATTTACATCACTGTATCACTGCCTTCCTGTTCATGATTTGCTCGAGTGCCACCAGTAACATCTCCATAGGTCCTGTCACAAGAAAGTGTAGCTCAAGGGCATCTGCTTGCTCCAGGGACAGGAAGAGCCTCAAACCATTCTTCAGGTCATCGAATTGAGGTGGATAATTGTTACTAGTTTTTGGCATAACAAATAAAACACAGGTAGCTTGCCATGCTCTGCCGTGTAGGTGGTATACACTCAGTAGAAGGCTCTCATCTCGAGCATTTTCTGATGAAACTTACATACATTTACATTCTATCAAAATTGTTATTTACACATTATTTATGTGCTTTTATTAAAAGGGATACACTGACATCGATAGGAATATAATACTATTTTTCATATTTATTTAAATAATGAAATCCATAGCCAAATAAATATATACCAAAGGCATTATGAATTTAATGGAGTTGATACCTTTTTTTAAGACATACACAGTAGTTTCACATGTAAAATCATTAAGCTATATGCACAAAATAAATAAATCATATTTGAGGAGCTGGTGAAATATTCCAATGACTGGTGTGTGTACTTCACATGAGGGAAGTTTGACCCCAGGTCTGAACCCAGGCAGAGCAAGACACCTGAGCACTGCCATGAGTGCCCTCAGACCACTTGGTGTGGCCAAGAAAGGAAATCAAACACATAAATAAATTACACTTAGGTTAATTGGTATTTCCCTTTCATTAACCAGATCATATACATATATTATTTCAAAAGCTTTTTTTTGGATGAAACATACATATATTCATGAGTATCTATTACTAACCCATATAAGTAGATATCTTTCTAAAAATACAAATTAACGTATATTTTCTTCAATTTATTTTGAACTCCCTTTTGGAAATAACCTTTCCAGTCAAATCAAACAAGCTACTCAGTATTGCCCACCTCTGTTCTTGTCTGGGAGTTTTAATTTTTTTAATTTAATTTTTTATTATTATTATTATCATCATCATCATCATCATCACCATCAACATCATCATCATCATCATTATTATTATTAATTTTGCTTTTGGGATCACACCCAGCGATGCTCAGAGGTTACTCCTAGATGTTCGCTCAGGAATTATTCCTGGTGGTGCTCGGGGACTATATGAGATGCCAGGGATCAAACCCAGGTTGGCCGCTTGCCAGACAAACACCCTACCCGCTGTGCTATCGCTCTGGCCCCCATTTGGAATTAAAAAAAAACATTTAAGCACTGCATTTATTTATTTATTTATTTATTTATTTATTTATTTATTTATTTATTTTTGCTTTTTGGTCACACCCGGCAATGCTCAGGGGTTACTCCTGGCTCTGCACTCAGGAATTACTCCTGGCGTAAGCACTGTATTTAGATTTTAAAAAAAAAGTCCTGTCTGGAAACAGCAAGCAAGCTGAGAACCATCAGGTGTTCAGCTACCCAATAAATAGGTGTTAATAAATATTTTACTGAAAGTTTGTAATCTCCTGCCCTCCCAGAAATCCTTCGACCTTTCTGCTGTCAGTCCCCTTCCTCAGAACAGAGAGTATTTGAATGCCATTTAAAATTCTTTTTGGGGGAGAAGGAAAAGAGAAAAGAGAGAGAAAGGGAAAGAAATAAAGAACCTGCCATGGAGGAGGGGGGGAGGGGGGGGGAGGGAACCTGGGACGTTGGTGGTGGGAGATAGCACTGGTGGCGGGATGGGTGCTGTAACACTGTATGACCAAAACCCAAATATGAACTTTTTAATTGTGTATCTTTGTAATTGTAAAAATAAAAAATTTAAAAAAAAATAAAATTCTTTTTTTTTCAATTTTCACCATAATTTATTAAGACTTAACCAATGTACTTTATGGATATATTTTGGATTGCAAGTTTTAGAAATAACCAAGTAAACATGTACATTTGATAATACTATTAGAGGTCAATTTTTTTTTTTTATAGGAACAACCAGTTACAGGTCCCAGGTATCTTACCTACTGGTCGTCTTATTTTTTTTATTTTTTAAATTCTTAAGGGCATTCTTTAACTGTTTTTTTTTTTTTGGTGGGGCACACCCGGCGGCGCTCAGGGGTTACTCCTGGCTCTGCACTCAGGAATCACTCCTGGCGGTGCTCGGGGACCATATGGGATGCCGGAGATCGAACCCGGGCCGGCATGGGCCGGCCGCATGCAAGGCAAACGCCCTACCGCTGGGCTATCGCTCCGGCCCCTTTAACTGTTATTTAAAGCATTCCCCCCCCTCCTTTTTTTTTTGTTTTTTGTTTTACCTTTGAGCTTTTGTGGTTTTAAGCCATTTCTTTAACATCAGACAGGTGCATTTTCTTTCAGCATTAGGGAAGAAGAAACCAAAGTACTTACCTAGAAAACAAAACACAAAAAGAGAAAGATTTTAGTAGTCAGACTTGATTGCTTGACAATGACAATGCTTGACAATGAGGTAAGAACAAAAGCATCTCAAGCATCTAATGACTTTGGACCTCTCAGCAAATTGTCCTGAATGGAAAGCAAAGGGGTGCGGCTTCTTTTTCAAATAGTAAATACACGAAGTCTAATTTCATTTTATTTTTAGTTTACTTAAAAGCTTATGCGAACACAGCCTTCGTCTTTAGGAGTCTGTTTATTCTCTCTACCATGAATAGGTTTTATTAGCTGCCTATGAGGATACTTCATCTTTACAAATCTTAAGCCCTTGATTTCAGAACTTATATCTCCTCGAAATTACAGCTCCGAAGTCACGGCTCTCCAAAGCGTCAGGAAGAAATGACAGAGGATGCCTGACACTGGTAAGTAATAAACGAAACTTTTCTAACAATTATCTTTATAATTTTGGGCCATGAAGTTTTGTTAATCAGCACTGTAATGCTGGCAAAATGGTTAATGTTATAAAACTTTTGAGCATAGGTCGCACAGATGACGCCAAAGTTAATGAACATAATATAACATATAGAAGAGATTAGTAACTTTATGTACATTTAGAGAAAGTGACATTAAAGCAGACATCTGTGATTTTTTTTTTTATCAATATGTAGGCTGCATCTTAGAGTAAAGTCTTAGACAGTAACGTAATCACAAAAAAAAAGCCGGAAACAACAATATGCTTGGCAGAGCTAGTGAGTCTGGGAAAAGGTGTCAGAGGCACAGGAAGTAACAAATGAGGACCTGAATCATTGTCCATTATTAAAAGATAAAGAAGTAATTCCTTTATAATAAATGGGCTTCCCATTTCATCCTAGCCTAGCAAGATTCAAAGAAAAGAAAGAGTCTCAAGAGAAAAGGGACTTTTCTCAAAGGAGCAGAAACAGACTCTGTTTTCAAAGAGAAGAGAATATCCCTTTGACAGCGGCAGCAGTATCCGGACCGGCCTCCTCTACTGCTGACCAGTGAACCAAGGCAAAGGACAGAGACACAAAAAGGCACACTGGTTTCCCGTGACATTCACCACAATCACCAGTGCTGCTCAGTAAAAACATGACATTCCCTGGACCCACTCAGATCTACTGAATAAAGAATGTATTTTAGAATTTCCATTTTAAAATACCCAGGTCAATTTGTTTGTTGTTTTATATAATGGCACATATAATTTTAGGTCCCATATACAAAAAGATGCAGATTGTCTCCTTTCATAAAGGTTATTTGTCGGATATCCTTCTCTGAGATGACAACGAAAAGTCATAAAAGATCATTATGTACTAAAACATCATGAACAGAGAGAGGGGATTTTGATTTCTTTATGTACAAGGTAGTGATTCAAAATCAGCTAGCGTAACTTGAGGCACTCTCCATTTATTTAGCGTTCCTTCCCTTGCTCTTTTCTAATTAGTCATCCCAATTTCTAGTAATATAACTACTAGCAAAGCATAGTCTTTCCAAGTGTGAACCCTTCCTTCATTCCTACTCCTTAATCTCACACATAGTACAGATAACCCTAACCCTTTTGCACCTACACTCAGAGAGGGCTTTAATTTATTTTTAGTCATACTGTTGCAGAGTTGCAACAAAAAAAAATTCATTTTACCCCCAATTTACAATTTCATAGGTGAATTAATCTGAGGAATAATTTTGAATGCTGTGACTAAATAAGCAAATCTTCTCAGTGCAAACTCCTCTAAGCCTGTGTAGACCTTGATTTGGTATCATTCATTGCAGAATTTCTTAAACTAGGATTCTTTCATTTTCATTATAACAGTTAGTCCTGGAGCTCTTTTTTATTTGAAACATGGAAAGTATTTTATTTCTTTGTTCAGAAAATTGTTTTATTAAATTCTAAAATTTAGGTTTATGCGTTAGTAATGTGTAAGCTACATTTTGCTTCCAAGATGTTGTAGTATATTTAAAATAATGGAAATAGTCTTTGAGTGAGTGTTTTGAATTTCATTCTATACATAGAGATTTTATTACAGATTAAGGTGTTTTACAACCAAGTCAAGTAACACTTTAAAAAGCTAGCTGGAATAATCAGTCAAGTATGAACAAATTTTTGTATTAATATTTATACTAATGAGAAATTTAATGAAATTGCGTTTATGTCTAATATTGTCAGATAAACTTGAACTGTCATTTTCAATGAGTTTCCACATGTCTTTTTAACAAACCAACATTCATTCATTTTATATTGTTAAAAAAGTAAAAGGACTATGGAGATAAATTCAATAAAGGAACAGGATGAGACAGAAGGTGTAGAGGGACAAGTTACTCAAACATTTCTAAAGTCTCTGTTCTATCTTATGAAACTGAAGGAGTGAAGGCATTTGGGGTAGAGAAGGGACTATTATGATAATGATAGTTGGAAATAATCACTCTGGATAAGAACTGGGTACTTAAAGTAGGTAAAGGACCAGACATGATGAACTCCCGGTAGCTATACTGAAAACCATATTGTCCCAAATGAGAGACATACAGACAGAGGTATGGAGAGAGAGACACACAGAGAAAGAGAGAGAGAGAAGAAAAGTACCTACCATAGAGGCAGGTTGGAGGGGTGGGTCATCGGTGGTGGGAAATGTACACTGGTGGAGGGATGGGTGATGGAAAACTTCATGATTGAAACCTGATCATAAACACCTTTGTAACTGTGTATCTCAGAGTGACTAAAAATAAAAATTTTATTAAAAATTGAAGGAATATTCCCTGAGCACAAACACAGAATGATCTCACATATCTGTGTCATAAAGATAATTAGCTTAGTAAAGGTGGGATGATTTGATCACTCTTGATCACAGAGTACAGGGAGAAGAAGGACATGGATGGATAAAAGTTGAGGGGAAAAGAAGATGAGAAAGATAAGTAACAGGAAAATAAGAGTTCAGGACCTCATACATACTGGTAATGTGGGGGAGTTACCAATATCCAAACCACAGACTCAACAACACTGAGAACATGTGATCTAATGTACAACCCCCAAAGGTACATGTCAAGGTGGTAAGCTAGGGGTTGGGAAGGAAAATGGGAGCACAGGTAGAAGGAAGTTGACACCAGTGGTGGGATTGGTACTAGAATATTATGTGCCTAATACCCAATTATCAAAGACTTTGTAAGTCATATTCTGCAAGTAAATTAAGAAAATTAAAAACTAAAAGAAAATAAAATGATTTTCTGACCTAAATCATAAATATAAGCATCTGTAACGACAAGTATCTTAAGATGCACATTCCTCTATATCCCTTAAAATCAGTTATTCAGTTTCTTTACTCTGTTTAATTGTATAAGTTACAATGGACATAAAACACACTGTCAAAAAGTGAGTTAAAAGGTCTGAAAAATAAAAAGTGATGGTAAACAAGCTTCTAAACATGCCCATCATTGGGTCCAGAGCTATAGAACAGTAGGCAGGGCACTTCCTTATCCATGGGCGACCTGGTCTTGATTCCCCAGTACCCCCTTACATGTTCCCCAGAGCCCACTAGGAATGATCCCTGAGCTAAAAGCCAAGAGTAAGCCCTGGTAACACCAGATGTGGCACAAAGCCAAAATAAATAAGTAAATAATCAAATGTAAAAAAGAAAGGCATAAAGTAATGAATACCTTGTCATTATTATTCAGAAAATATAACAATTTAACAAAAAAAGAACATAAAGTAACATATTGATCTCACTGTAGTCTTCCTTTGTTGCACACAGACTATTTCCCCTTACTTTTAAGACAGTATGATATAGTGTATCCCCAACCTATCACCATGTAGTCAAGCTTTCATGATAACCACTTTGTGTTTAAGAAACTGGATCTGGGGCCGGAGTGATAGTACAGTGGGTAAGGTGTTTGCCTTGCACGTAGCCAACCCAAGTTCGATCCCTGGCATCCTATATGGTTCCCTGAGCACTGCCAGGAGTGATGGCTGAGCAAAGAGCCAGGAGTAACCCCTGAGCATAGCCGGGTGTGAACCAAAAAAGCAAAAAAAAAAAAAAGGATCTGCAATACAGATTCCACTTTTTATGATAGAGTTAAGCACTAAAAGTGATTTATCTCATATTAAAATAATATTATTTAACTTATTTTAAAATATTATTAAAACATTTAAAATATTGAATCAACATATTAAATATGATAAGTAATATTAAAATTAACTGTTTAAAGTATTACAGTACTTTAATATTTAAAAAAATAGCAAATGAGGCTATGACATAAATATCTCTTTCCAAGGCTGACTTCAGTATACTTAACATCAGTGAGATAAAAATAACATAGGAAGAGAGAACGAGTAGCTATATTTTTGAAATAAGAGCAATCAAATTCTTTTCATTCTATACACTGTTTTTGAAATGACAACACTTGGAGTCAAGTTTAGCTTCTTAAATGACAAAGAGTAAATAAATACCAATTTAAATTAATCATGCCTGCTTACTGAAATATCCAAAGCCAATTTTATTATGGAAAATCATAAAACTATGGACATTATTGGAAGTCAATCTGGACAACATTCTTCCTCTGCAAAGGCTAAGCTTCTGCTTAAGTTGGAAAGAAAAGAACACCACAAAAGTTAGAAGAGAGATGCCACAATAAAGCCTAAATCAGACCCTAAACCAAGATGGCTTCTACTATTTTCTTATATCAGTCACTTCCTTCAGACAACAACTCACTTCTCTAGCTGACAGCTTGCCTTATCAGTAGCTTTCTCAAGTGCCTTCAGGAACATCATATTTGTGCCAATCATCTCCTGTAAAGGCATCAATATAACCTTTTCATTAACTTGACTTTTAATTTCTCCTTTAAAATAGGAGTTTTATGAATTACTTTTGTACATCAACAAGCCTTTCACAAAGAATATATTATGGGGGAAGGGTGATTCAATAAGTGTGATTCAATACTCATTTTGATTTTTTAAAAATTCAAGTTTGCATTTTCATTTGAGTTCACTATGTTCCATTGTATATGCACTTAGTTTACACTGGAAAATGATGTAATTTAATAAGTCTATATTCACTGTATCACTGTATCACTGTCTTCCTGTTCATCATCGATTTGCTCGAGCGGGCACCAGTAACGTCTCCATATGTCCTGTCTCATGCAAGTAGAGCCCAAGGGCACCTGCTTGCTCCAGGAACATAAAGAGCCTCAAACCATTCCATCAGGTCATGGGAATGAGGTCTATATTTGTTACTGGTATTTGGCATATCAAATACGACATGGGTAGCTTGCCAGGCTCTGCCATGTGGGTCTATATTACTTTCCATTAAAAGTATGATTTATCCCACGGTTTTGCTTAACTGTGACACAATCTTCAAAAAGAAGAATGGGAGGATAATTCAGAAAAGATTGAGATCATGTTTAGAGCATCTCAAATATTCTTAACACTTACTTCATAATCTGTGGTAGGATTGCACTATCTCTACCTTTGATATTAGGAAGGGATACTTTTGACAGTGGATTTGATAGGGAGTAGACTATGGCAATTCTAAGTAAAGGCTGTGAGACCCTGTGTCTGCTTCACCACGTTCTTCTAGCTAGCTGAAGTAAGAATGGAAGCCTATATTGCAAAAGGACATCAGCAATCCAGAGGCCCAATAATCAACAATTGGCAGAGCCCCCTTGCCAACCGTCTTTAAAATAAAGGAAGTGTATGAATATAAAAGTTCTAATCAATATAGAGCAAATGCCCTGACTTTTACAATAAGTGCAAAAAATAATAGAACATAAATAGTTGAAGCTGTGGAGTTTTATACAAAATGTTAATGATACTCAATTGAAAATTTCAAAAATGAAAAGCAACTAAAGGTTAATTATTTTTTAAATGCAGAAACAGAGTCGTGTCTTTCCTCCCTTCAAGAAAAGTTCTAACTGCTTTCCTAAAAAATATACTTGTTTAGCAAAAGAAAAACTAAAAAAGAGGATAATATTGATTTGGAAAAAATGAAAAAAAGAGAAGAATTTCCAGGTGGTAAGAAGGAAGATGAATCTGAGGAAGAGACAACTGATAAAGATGGCATTTGTCTCATTCTTTAGGGAACAAAGTACCGGAAAAACCTCTATCACCCCTAAGCTGTGTCCACAGGTGAACTTTAGAATGAAAAAAATAAGAACAAAATTTTATATTAAGGTTCAGGGACTGCCATGGGGACTAAAAAAAATTAGCTTACAGAGGACTCTAACCTGACTAACCCAGTTGCTAAACTGTATTTTCCTCTAGATGTGCATATTCAGAGAAGACTGTAGCATTAATCAGACTTTCAAAGAGTTCTCTAATGCCAAATAAAGCCAAGAATCATAACTAGATATTGGCCTACTTAAAGCCAGGAAATAAAATCATACTTAGTTAGATTCTACAGCTATTTTAGGGAAACGAATGAGTAGCCTTAGGTCAATGTAGGACATTGCAAGAATTCTGTCATCATAAACTGCAAATTAGTTTTTCCAAGCAGGTACCCCATAACTTGAATTATACTCAGGAGGTTAATAAAGGTGACATCAAAGGATTCAGAGAAAATATCGAAACAAGGCTAAGAATCCCCAGTTCTGTCCTATCTCAAGGCCTACTGTTGTCTCCCTCTGAGATAACTGAAGAAAGGTTTTTTAGTCTCTAAAAAAGTGCTTTGGGGAGAGAAGGGGGCAGGGGAGACTTGGGGATATTATTTCAGGATGTGAATGGGTGGGGCAGCGATCACCAATTTGATGACACCCTTCTGACTGGGTCCAGTGTTCCTATGGCCACTTGTAGCAGTGATAGGGGCCCTGAGGGCTGACCAATGGTGGTCAGTTTCTATTCAGTGTTAGGGATTTAATTTAGGGATTTGTGAATGCTAAGTATATGCTCCAGCTCTCTGAGATATCTCCCCCTTGCTGACACAGTGCGGTTTCTGATTATCATAACAGATTCACAGAATTATTATTTGTGGGTCCCAGGCTTGTCGATTTCTGTCTGCCTCAATGTCCCACTGCAACTAATTCTAGGAGAAAATTACAGGGCAAATTGGTGAGTTACTCCTCCCCATAGACAACTACCATCACACAAAACAATAGAATAAATGTATAAAGAGTCAAAAATAGATTCTTCTAAAACTTAGACCAGCACATCACACACAAAAAGAGTTAATAAGGTCTTGAAAGACCAGTTGTGTATGCCGCAGTTTAGGGAATGTGAGAATTGGAGTTTCTTCTTGGCAATCTGTATTGCTTAATTCTATTTTATGGAGAAAACTAAAATAAAAATCGAACTTCCCGAATTACTAGAAAATAAATAAAATTGAACTGAGTTCTGCTTTGGGTCTATGTTGAAACTGTTTACCAAAAAAAGTGAGCACTCAACTAAGAATACGTAAAGACAGTAACAACAGCAAAGGGACAACCTCTTATCTAAAGTGATACAAGTTTGAATATTGGTTCCTTTTGATAGAAGTTAGTAAGTGCTGACTGGAGTTTGCTACCTAAAGTCTTTGGGATACTTAACAAAGTTTTATTTCTTGCTCTTGGTGCTAGCTACATAGATATGTTTACTTTACAAACATTTATCAAGCTTTATTCCTAAAATTTGCATCACTTTTACACATTTAGTTTCAATATTAATAATATTCCTTTGTATAAAATATTACTTAATGTTAATAATATTTAATTCTTTTAATTATATTTCTCTGGTTTTTAGGGGCCACACAGTTGACAATTAGGTTTTTCTCCTGGGTCTGTGTTCAGAAATTACTCTTGGCGGGCTGAAGATCAGGGATCAACCCTGGATCAGAAACATACAAGGCAAGTACCTGGCACACTGGGCTCCCTGAACCACATTTAGTTTTATTTTAATGACAGTAATTTTTACAAAATGTTAACTGATTTTAATGACCTGATAAATGCCTGGCAAGGCATCATTTTCTAGAATTCAAGCATATGTGTATCTTCATTTTCAGTCATTTTGCTTAAATATAGCACTTTTCCATCAATTTCCAGTCTAAATGGGATAGTCTTTGGCTGACAAGTTCATTAGCAAACTAATCTTGACTAAAGCGTTAACCATGGACTGGCCTGTTAGCTCAGTTGGTTAGAGCATGGTGCTAATAAAGCGTAAACTATTTGGCATTACCTTTTCCTTGAACATGGTTTTGGGCAACGTAAGTTAGAAAGTCATCAGGCAAGTATTTAAATGTTCATCTCTTGACAACTTACCATTAGTTTAAGAGGGAGGTGAGGAGGATATTTTCCCTCCCTCCCTTCCTCGATTCTCCTTCCTCCCTCCATCCCTCCCTCCTTTCCTCCTCCTTCCTTCCTTCCTTCCTTCCTTCCTTCCTTCCTTCCTTCCTTCCTTCCTTCCTTCCTTCCTTCCTTCCTTCCTTCCTTCCTTCCTTCCTTCCTTCCTTCCTCTCCCTCCCTCCCTCCCTCCCTCCTCTTCCCTCCCTCCCTCCCTCCTCCTCCCTCCTTTTCATTCCTCCTCTCCTCTCCTCTACTATTCCCTCCCCCTCTCCTCCCCTCCCCTCCCCTCATCCCCCCCCCTCATTTCCTCCCCTCCTCCCCTCCCCCCCCTCATTTCCTCCCTCTCCTCCCCTCCCCTCTCCTCTCTCCTCCCTCCTCCCTCCCTCCTCTCCTCTCCTCTCTCCTCTCCTCCCTCTCCTCTCCTCCTCCTCTCCTTCCTCTTCCTTCTGCTTTCCTCCCTCCTCCCTCCCTCCTCCTCCCTCTCTCCCTCCTTCCTTCTTCCTTCCTTCCTTCCCTTCTGCTCTCCTCCCTCCTCCTCCCTCCCTCCCTCCTCTCCCTCCTTCCTCCTTCCTCCCTCCTCCTTTTCCTTCCTTCTCTCCTCCTCCTCTCTCCCTCTCCTCCCCCTCCTCCCCTCTCCTCCCCCTCCCCTCCCTCCTCTCCCCTTCCCTCCCCCTCCCTCTCCTCTCTCCTCCCCTCCGTCCCCTCCTCTCCTCTCCTCTCCTCTGCTTTCCCTTCCTTCCTCTCTCCTCCCTCCTTCTTCCTTCTTCCTTCTCTCCTCTCTCTCCTCCCTCCCCTCCTCCCTCCTCTCCCCTTCCTCTGCTTTCACCTTCCTTCTTCCTTCTCTCCCTCCCTCCTTCCTTCCTTCCTTCCTTCCTTCTTCTTCCTTCTCCTTCCTCCCTCCCTCCCTCCCTTCCTTCCTTCCTTCCTTCCTTCCTTACTTCCTTCCTTCCTTCCTTCCTTCCTTCCTTCCTTTTTCTAAATGGGAACATGGCAAAGGAGAAGTTAGGGCCTGGGAGAGTGAGAGTGAGTGTCGGGGTGAGGTAAGACAGTGGTAGATGGAGACTGGTGGAGATAAGCTGGTGCAGCTATGAGGGCAATGCAGAAATCCCAGACAGAAAACCTCAGAAGACATACTACAGGGGTTAGTAAGGGCCTTAGTCTTTATTTCCATCAACCTAATTGTGTCTGGGGCAGAGATGCAGATCGGAAACCTTTGCGAAGCAGGGAAGGCAGGGGCAGGATGTCCTGGAACAAGGGTCATCCAAGCCAAAGGCATTAACTCGTAGGTAAGATAAAGGCACTTAGGAAGAAGAATATGGAAGGGGAATATTTTTAACATAACACAATGTATGTGTATATAGCATTTATATATACAAAACAAATATCCTGTCATATATCTTAAGTAGAAAAAGCTTTGAAATACTGCTTGCAAACTATAGTTCCTAATAGTATTACATGTACAATACATCATTTCAGAAAGGAATTGATTCTAATATCATAAGTTTCAACAATTTTCAGACAATACTTTGCAGTAATAAAAACACATAGTAAGAACAATGGGGGCATCAGTCTATAAATACTAGCGAAGGAACACTAACTTACACAATTATCAAATTCAAAAATTTGCATTTCTATTAACAATTGACTGAATATTTTAAGGTAGCTGTAAAAGCCACCTACAAGAAATTCAAATGAGAATAAAGTGAGAATACTAATTCAGTTTTAGAAAGAACTTGTTAATGATATTGAGGTATATTTTTAGAATGCTTATTTTATTGACAGCAGTAGTGGTTAATAAATTGATTTTATCCTAATAAAACAATCATAAGGATAATTTTATGCTTTATTTTGAAAAGCAAAAACAAAGGGACAGATTATTAGTGCTATGAAGCTACTTAGGAACTAAGTTCATGTAAATATCCAATTAAAAATGAGTGAAACTTAAAGGTATACTGATTTAAACACATGAAAATAGATGGATTTGGTCAACAAATCATAAAGAATTTTAAAATACTAGACCTAGTTGAAAACATTTATAATTTATTATATGAAAAAATGTTTCTTTAGGCATCTGTGATTTTTATCAGGATATTATTGAATTAGAAATGGCAATAAGGCATATGTGCAGGAGAAAAAGTTTTTTTTTTCTTTTAAAGGATTTTATTATACCACGGTGAGATATACAATTACAAAGATATACAATTAAAAGTTCATATTTGGGTTTTGGTCAGACAGTGTTCCAGCACCCATCCCGCCACCAGTGCCCATCTCCCACCACCAACGTCCCCGGTTCCCTCCCCCTCCCCCAGCCCTCCTCCATGGCAGGTTCTTTATTTCTTTCCCTTTCTCTCTCATTCTCTTTTCCTTCCCCTCCAGACTATGGATTACAGAACATACATTAAAGGGTTGTCATGTGTATCTTTTTGCCTCTATTTAATGCTCAGTTCTAGGTTGGTATTAGTACCCTCTACAACTGTTAGCACACTGTTCCATTTTCTGTCTTACCTAGCCTCTGATTCCCACACGTTTGTGATAATTTCCACCTTTGACAAGACCTCCTGATACTTGTTTCACTTGACCTTGGATACTGGTATCATAATATGTACATATATATTTATGTCATGCAAATAAATGCAGTCATTCTGTATCTGCCTCTCTCCTTCTGGCTAATTTCACTCAACATAATCTAGGAGAACAAGTTTTACAGCCTGTGTTTCCCAACTTCCCTGGGAAAATTTAAACCATTTAACCTAAAATTGGAGGCAACGTTGCTGAGTAAATGTTGAAATTACCTTAAAAAATTTTTATGAAGTACTCAGATGTCTTCATGTTTTAAAAAATGGACATACTAACTACACATATTTTATCACTTAATTAAACTGGGTACAGAAAACTCCAGTTTATCAATGCTTTAAACATTGATTTTAGTCAATATTCAAGACACTGGAAAATAATTCAGCCAGCACATATGATAGACACTAAAAGCTCCAGTGGGAGGTTATGTGTCAATTTCAGTTGAAATTTATGGTAAAATGATAGCAGTCATTTTCTATTTTCAATGACAAAAGTAAGGGCTGGGAGAAAGCACAATGGGTTCAAATCCTGGAACCAAACGTTCCCCTGAGCATCACTAACTATAGGCCCAGATTCTCCCACCTACTGCCAGGCCAGCCTGTGACTCTGAGGGCCCTGGGTGTCCTGACACCCCAAAGACACCCCATCCAGAATAAAGAAAGACAATGGTTAAAATAGCTAATTATTTCAGTATGCTACTTGAAAATGTCTAAAAAAGCAAAGCTATATATGCTAGATTTAAATTCTCAGGCCTCCTGAATCATATCCACTAGCAAAATAATACTTTGCATGTGACCTACTACTGTCAAAAGAAACTCAAATATATTTAATCAACAATTATATCTAAAATATGCCAGCATTCTCATTGATGTGCATATTGTTTACTCAACCTAATCTTAGTAACTAAAAAAAAATACATTATTTTGGGGAGATACAGGAAGCACTTTGTAAAATGTAACAGTAAAAATAAAATAGGTGGCTATGTTCTCGGCCAATTTCAGCTTCTCCTTTTTTAATGGTCGCAAAACAGGCAGACTTATATAATGTCATAAAAAATAGGAGTTCCCTAGTCAAAATGTTAAGTAGTACTGAAAGTCTAAAAAAATCTTCTTATAGAATAATCATGGTATATATTATGCATATATAGACTGAGACAAGGAGAACATGCTAAATCCTTTAAATTTTCACTGTTCAGGAGTTCTCTTGTACATTTCCCTTTTTACTAATATCATGTGACATATTTAGAAACAGCATTGAAATGTTTTAACATATCAACATTTTTGTAAGAGTGTGAACTTCAGTACTTTTATTAAAGTAAAAGGAATTTTCTGATATTTTTTCAAGACTACTGTATTGTTCAAAAGTTCATGAACTGTTTCACTCAACTAGTGATGTTTTAAATTTGAAATCATTGTTATCAAAGAAAGTGAAATAATTTTCTGATTTTTAAAATTTTTTAAAACAACATATTTCCCATTTTCTACTTATTACTGGTTTACAATATTAAGAATACCACTTTATGTCACATCTGCTGCTCAAACCCATGTACCTGCTGTGCCCACAGGATCAAACACATGTGGGGTCTGAACACATGTGATGCCTTTGCACACGTGGTGTGTGCATCACCCTCTTAATATAGGTACTCTCTCTCGCTTTCTCTCCTTCTTTCCCTTTCTAAAAGCCTCTAAATAAAATCTAGTTTTATTTTAAAAAGTAAGAATATCAATTTACACATTTATTTATGTGAGCTCTTTATATATATTTTGAATATGAAACACCAATACAAGATATAATGTATAAATAATTTATTTCAATTGCTAGCTTGTCTTGTTTTTGTGAGTCTCATTATTTAAAAACTTTTAATTTAATAGAGTCCCACTTCTTTATTTTTTTAAATTTTCTTCCTTAGTCAATGGAGAGAGCCTCCAAATAAACACCTGATGTTGAGGTTCAAAAAGATGTAATGATGTACAAAAAAGAAAATGTTTTTCGTTAGACATATAATTGTCCAAGTACACAATCATTTTGTGGTATATTTTTGGGAAAAATATTCTCAATGGAGATAATACTAAAATTTTAGTATGTGTTTAAAATTTAATAGAACTGTCTAAAATTGTCTAAAATTTAGTGGAACACTATGCTAATGTCATAATTACTTCACTATTTTATTTCCTACTTTATTTATCTATTTATTTATTTATCTATTATTTATCTATTTATTCATCTATCTATCTATCTATCTATCTATCTATCTATCTATCTATCTATCTATCTATCTATCTATCTATCTATCTATCTATCTATCTATCTATCTATTTTGCCTTTTTGGGGGTCACACCGGAAATGCTCAGGGGTTACTCTGGCTCTGCACTCAGGAATTACTCCTGGCTGTGCTTGGGGGACCATATGGGATGCCAGGAATCAAACCTGGGTGGGGCTGTGTTCAAGGCAAACACCCTACCCGCTGTGCTATCACTCCAGCCCCTTTATTTTCTTCTTTTTTAATCTACCAGATTTGTATCCATTTCATAATACTCAGAATGCTCCTACATTTTTTCATACCTGATGAAGGCAGTCATTTGATTACATTCCCCTTTTTTAATTAAGAAATCTAACCTGAGATTGTTCACCAATTAGCTAAATGTTACACTAACCTATTGGATATTCAGTTCAGTCATTTTTAGAATGATGGCAGCCATGTCTTTTTTTTTAGAGAGTTTTTTTTTTATTTATTTGGCTCAATGGTGCTGGGTCACACCTGGCGATGTTCAGGGGTTACTCCTGGCTCTGCACTCAGGAATTAATCCTGACAGTGCTCAGGAGACCATATGGAATGCCAGGATCAACGCAGGCTGGCTACTTGCTAGGTAAACACCCTACCCGCTGGACTATTGCTCCAGTCTCCAGTCTCCAACCATGTCTTTTTTTTATTGAAACCATTCCTCAGCTTGTAAGCATGGTTTTCCATATTACTCTTTGCAAATACAAAACAGACTATGTTTGTATGTATGTAGGGGTGGGGAAGGATTATGATAGCTTCATTCATACATTTTAATTCCATAAATGAGATTTAACAAACTATAGAAGTTCTCGTAATGTCCAGGTTTTTGTAGTGTACATAAATCATTGTCATAACAGTGCACACTTTTTTGATTCTTGCTTAAGTGTGTTTTGCGAAAATATGTTTTTTAATCACAATCATCTTCTTATGCTCCTCTCTAATAGAAACTTATTCTTGTTATAACTTCTATAAAATCCAAAATTATTTTATGAATACATATTTGAATTTCAATATTAAAACATAATAAGCAGAAAATATGTGAACATTCCACATGTATAAAGCCCTTTATGGGAGTTCTATAGATAACAAATATTCATAGTATTTAAAATCTTCCACTATTTCCAAAGGCAGCCTCAGTTCTGATATTAGTTGCTTGGCTCTGGTGAAACCACTTAGTCATTTGTTTCACATTTTCTCTTCTGTAAAATGTGATGGGTCAGCTATGAAGCTCTCCTAGAGTTCTAAAATTCTATGAATCACCAACCACTGCTTGACAACCAGTAATAACCACCATGATGCATGTAACTCAAGCTAGTAAGCCAGTTAGTTAAGCAACCACCGTGACACTTAGCTATGAAATTGGATCATTTTTTGAAAACACAAATCAGAAAATACACACAACAACAGCAAGTCTCCAATGGGAGGCTAGCGCAACAGAAATGAAAGCAAAGGTTGTTTTGGTAATATCTGGCCATGTGTTTCTTAACATCTAACTAGTACAATGCATAACTCATTGAAGGTGCTTGTTATTTGATTGAGAGATTGTAAAGATAATTTATATAATCTATGAGCAGTCAGGAAGCTAGGGGGCTATAGAGTGTATCCATTGGTTTGTGCAATATGTTAGATATCTGAACTTTAATTTCCCTATATATTATTGCTAATTATTAAGGGATATGAATGATTAAAACAGCGACATCTAGCCCTTCTTGTATACTCACACTGTGAGTTTTTTTAAAACAAGAAAGTGAAGAAATTAAGATTTACATTTGGACACAAAAGTCAGGATTAAATTTTGTCTCTGTTACCAATGTTTAACAAAATTAACCTCTCTTCCCAGGAAGGATGGCTTGAAGCAAGACTTCTACCAAATGATGCCATTACATTACAGCACAGTACATTACATAATATTACTATATAATATTTCAACATATTGTATAGGTAAATATATTTATTGCATAATTACATGTAATTTTAATACCAAATAGTTTTCTAGAAGAAATGCCCTAACTGTAAACCAAGAGGAAAAAGTCTCCAAAGGTTTTCATTTTGCTTATGATCATAGTTAATGCTGTCAGAAAATGATCAACACTCATACTCTTGCTATTGTTAAAATAGTGCTCAAAAGGCAGAATGCAGGATTGCCTTGGGCATTCCCAGCTCCCTGACGTCAATTCAGATTAAATTCAGATAACTTGCCAGGCCAGCAACTTGATTCTCCAGGGTTCTTTGAGAATCCAATTCTCTTTAAAATGAGATTGCCATCTAAACACCATCAAAGCTACTTTGAAAACTCTGCAAAAGAGTTTAAGCTCTTTTGAATGCCTTTAACCACCCCACAAGAAGCCTGTAGAAATGATCAACTCTTTCCTATTTCCTTCAATTATGATAGCTATCTTGCTATAAAAACAGTTTGGACTACATAGTTTTCAGATTGAAAGACAATTGGAACTCTGCTAAAATTTACTTCCTATAGATTCATGGCTATGATTTGGCTGCAGACTCTGCAATGTATGTTTTACCTCCGGGATTCTGAAAAGTGTTGCCTAGGAAACCATATTATTTGATTTGCTTCCCCTGCACTATTTCCCGTCCACATCCTATTCTTCAGTCTCCATGTCACTCTCTGATGTCACAATATATTTTTCATGGGTACTTTTCAAAAATAAAAAGGTTTTTAAATCTTTGAAAAAGCTTTGCCTTCTTTATTCCTAAAATTTCCATTTTAGGTGATTTTCTTTGTCACCTTGATTTTTTTATTTTAATAATAGCGATGAGAATACATATAAAGTATTTACCATGTAGTTTAAAAATGCTTGAATCTTTGAGAAATTAATACTAATAATTCTGCAAATATGGCTTTTTTTCCACAAAGATAGTTAATATACTTTTGGTTTTACTTCTCAGCACAAGGACTGTTGAATTCAGTATGTTTAGTAGTAGTAGCCAGTATGAATCCCAAATTCAATATTAAATCTTAAGACCATCTTTTATATAAGTGCTATAAGTCAAATTAACAAAATCCTAGTCAGTATAGAGATGGGAAGGAAGCTCTATATTGTATTCCATATTGTCTCTTGACCTCCGGACTTCTTCTCTTGTCAGGCCTCCACCCAGCAGACCAGCCTATCAGCGCCGGTTCGCACGGCCCAAGCGGCCACGCGGTTCATCAATTATTGCTGGACTTAGAGATGCCTACAAGAGTATGCTACCTGCACGGCAGAGCCTGGCAAGCTACCCATGTTGTATTTGATATATATGCCAAATACCAGTAACAATTATAGACCTCATTCCGGAATGGATTGAGGCTCTTTATGTTCCTGGAGCAAGCAGATGCCTTGGGCTCTACTAGCATGAGACAGGACATATGGAGATGTTACTGGGGCCCGCTTGAGCAAATCGATGATGAACGGGAACACAGTGATACAGTGATTGTCTCTTGACCATGACCAGAAGTGATTCCTAAGCGCAGAGCCAGGAATAACCCCTGATAACCATCATGTGTGGCCCTAAAACAAACTAAATTGAAATACTATTTTACAATTCTGAAGTTATGGTTTCACACAAATGTTGTTTCAGAACGACACACACCGTCACGGTGGCCACTATGTCCACTAATGTTCCAAGGCCCCACCATCCAACATCCCATGCCACTCAACAAGTTCAGTTCTGTGGACCAACTCTGCAGTTCTGTTGCCGTTGTTCACCTGTTGCTCACTTGCTATGCATTTTTTATATTCCATATATGATAGAGACCATTCTGTATTCATCCCTTTGAGGCCTACTCTGCTGCAATTGTTTTTCCATTTGTTTTTAATTGAATCACTGTTACAAAGCTGTTCATGATCAGGTTTCAGTCATAGAGTGTTCCAGCACCCATCCCTCCACCATTGCACATTTCCCAACACCAATACCTCTTTCCCTCCACCATACAAACTAGCTGCTTCTCTATCAGGCACTCTCTCTCTCGCTCTCTCCTCTTTCTTGTTCTCTATCGCTCTCTCTCCTTTCCTCTCTCTCTCTCTCTTTTTCTCTCTCTCTCTTTCTCTCCTTTTGCGAATTCTGGTTTGTAATATAGTCTGTTACAATTTTTAAATATGTAAGATCTGTAACTTTCCTTACCTTTCTTTCTTTTTCCTTTTATATCACATTTTCTAGTTTACCAACACCAAATAACTAATCAGCTGTTGAAAGCTGAAGAAATACAATCCAACAAATCACAACAGTGGAGATGTACAGCTTACAAGAATACCAAGACATGCATTCAAATAATAATAACTATATATATTTGGCAAAAATATATATAGCTATATTTTGAATGAAATATAACAGCTGAGTTCATCTATGCTTTTTTGCTTTTGTTTTATTGTTCGCTAGCATATTATACAACAGCCTTCAGATTGCAGTGAAGTTATGTGAATTAATATAAAAATAAATTGTTTCAATTATAGAATTTTTGAATATATTAGGATTGGTGGTTTAACTGATAAGGAAAAAATTAAGGTTGAGTGGGAGAGAAACAGATGTAGTGAACATCTGTGCATTTCAACTGAGATGAGTCAAAAAAAAAAACACAAACTTCTGTGGTAAATACTCTTCTTATCCAAGCCAATTTCTTCTTTTTCTTGTTTTTCACTTTTTAAAAAATTTGCTTGCATGAGGGGTTGGGTTTGGGTGGGCACACCTGGTGATCAGGTCTCACTCTGACTCTTGTTTCTGCACTTAATGGAACACCCACATGCTTTAGCACTATATGGGTACTGGGGTTTAAACCCAAGTTGGCTATGTGCAAGCCAAGTGCCCCTATTCACCGTACTATCTCTACGGCCCCTAAAGATAGTCTATTATTAATAAGAGCTATTATTTCTACTCATTCTGTAAAATAACCTCCTGGGGCTTATTCTTCTTTAGACTATTTCTTATTAAAGCAGAGCCTCAAGAAAACATTAGCTTTTCTCTTGATATGCCAAAAAATATGCTTTAATTAAATGCAATTTCAATTAATAAATGGAATTACTTTGCTTTTCAGACTTCTCTTGTTTCAAAGGACATTCACATAACTTCATACCATTAGGAAAACTGCTTAAAATATTTTCATGGAAAAAAACTGAATTATTTTTTAATGAAAAGAGATACACATGTTTTACATATTTTACTTTTATCTTCATCATGTCTATATTATAAGCATTTGAATCACTAATATTTGGGATGCTTCGATAGTGTGAACAAATTTTCTCTCCTTCATGTATTTAGAGCCATTACAGGTGGGTCTTGGATCCAGATTCTTGTTTAGGGGCCAAGACAGTGGTTAAAGGGTCAAGCCCAGTGATGACGAGAGGGTCATATATTACTGGGGATTAAAGCATATGCTTCACTACATAAGCCACATCCAGTGGGAATGGATTCTGACCCATCCCCTTGTAAACAACATCTTAAAATGAATAATTAATGAGAAGTATATTTTATCTATCCATCTATCTATCCTATCTATCTATCCTATCTATCTATCTATCTATCTATCTATCTATCTATCTATCTATCTATCTATCTATCTATCTATCTATCTATCTTTCTAGGTCTCACCTAGCCATCCATCCATCTATCGATCTACTATCTATCTTTCCTGGCTCTGCACTCAGGAACTCTCAACTCCTGGCAGTGCTCAGGGGACCATATGGGATGCCGGGGGATCAAACCCGGGACGACCACGTGCAAGGCAAATGCCCTACCTGCTGGACTATCACTTCAGCCCGAGAAGTATATTTTAAAAAGAAGAAAACTGTTTCATGGTTAAATCTCAAGGGAAACTTTACAATCTCAAGCAATTCTCAGTATTCTCCTTATTTCTTTGTGTTTTAATAATTTGCCAACAACTTTTTCCATTCAATTGTTTCTCAAATATATGGTAATGATAATAGTGTTCAAGACTTCAACTTTTTAAAAGCATGTGTTTAATAAAATTCCTAGCAGTTCTCTAGAGATGAAGAAATTGCAACGACATTACCCCAATAACAATATTTTACTTGGCTGTTATTGCAGGGTAGCAAGAATAATAATTCTCAAATATTTGTGATTTGGACTCTTATGCCCACAAAAAAGACATAGCCTTATAAGTGGACTAATTTCTTCCAAATTAATTATGGAATAAATATTATTAAACTAGGTTTCTGCATGACAACTGGTTTCATATAGAATAAATATTTCATATAGAATAAAGGTAGTCAAATAAATCTTTTAAGTATGTAATATATTGGCTGTTTTCCTACTTAGCCATCTTATTTTTTAAGTGAACATGAAAAAATACAAGCTGATTAGCTTCTTTATTCCAGTCATTCTGGAGGCTGCTTTTATACATAACAGCTCAGGTTTTTGTTTTTTGCCACATCTGACAGTATTCATGGTTAATTCCTATCTACATGGCACTCAGTGATCACTCTTGGTGGGCTCAGAGGACCATATGGGTGCAATGAATCAAATAAGGTTGGTTGCATGGAAAGCTTGCATCCTATGCCCTGTGCTGTTGCTCGGAGCCCAGATTAGTTTTTTTTTAATTAATATAATGAAATACATATTAAGATTTTGGACTGTACAAATGGTACTGAGGAGGTAAAAAATATTTAAGATAAATAAAACTTATTAAACTCATTCTTTAAAAATTTGTTTAAAATAATTCTATTCAGAGAACATACACTTAGGCACAGAATTTCAATCACTTAAAATGTGATATTACTCCAAAGACTAGAAATTGAACTCCCATTTGACCCAGCCATACCACTCCTGGGAATCTACTCTGGGAAACCAAAAATACGCAGTGGAAACACCATCCCTACTTTTATGTTCATAGCAGCATTATTCACAATAGCCAGAATCTGGAAGCAACCAGAGTGCCCGAAAATCGATGACTGGATAAAGAAGCTTTGGTACATCTACACAATGGAATACTATGCAGCCGTTAGGAAAAATGAAGTTATAAAATTTGCCTATAAATGGATGGACATGGAGAAGATTATGTTGAGCGAAATTAGCCAGAAGGAGAGAGACAGACACAGAATGACTGCATTTATCTGCATAACATAAATATATATGTACATATTATGATACCAATATCCAAGGTCAAGCCGAAACATATATCAGGAGGTCTTGTCAAAGGTGGAAATTATCACAAACGTGTGGGAGTCAGGAGGCTAGGTAAGACAGAAAATGGAATAGTGTGCTAACAATTGTCGAGGGTACTAATGCCAACCTAGAACTGAGCATTAAATAGAGGCAAAAGATACACATGACAACCCTTTAATGTATGTTCTGTAATCCATAGTCTGGAGGGGAAGGAAAAGAGAAAGAGAGAGAAACGGAAGGAAATAAAGAACCTGCCATGGAGGAGGGCTGGGGGAGGGGGAGGGAACCGGGGACGTTGGTGGTGGGAGATGGGCACTGGTGGCAGGATGGGTGCTGGAACACTCTATGACCAAAACCCAAATATGAACTTTTTAATTGTATAGCTTTGTAATTGTAAAAATAAAAAATTAAAAAAAAAAAAAAAAAAAAGAATATTCTGAAAAAAAAGTGGTATTATTTATTTGCTATACTCATAATTTTGTGCATTCTCTTTTTGAGATGTCCACATAATCTTTTAGATTATATATTATAATTACTGATGAGAATATTACTTTGAAGCAAATTATATTAATATCACCAAATTACTTTGTGCCTTTGGCAACCGATGAAGTACCATGGAAATAAAAGGACTAATGGGTTGCCAACCAAAAAGCCAGAACAAAAGTTAGTCCTACTGGGACTGAATTCATTCAGGAATACAGAAGACAGTGTCAAGATAGAAGAAAAGAATATTGAGTTCTGGAAACTTTCACAGGAGCCCTTAATCTCATACTTACTGATTAGTGAATTTGACAAAGTTATTTTGTCTCTATCTCAGGTTTTGGTTATTTTTAATATGTAGGGCTCAAAAAGAATTTCTAATGCATCTAAAACAATTTATTTTTATAAAGCATCTGGAGCAAAGTCACTTTACAATAAGATAGTTAATCATATGTTGCCTGGAACATTTTCTGGGTAATACCTGATTATATATATATGCACTGAACTTTCCTATCCTTTCAAAATATTTTGTTTTTTAAAAAAATTTAATATCTTGGGAACTGATAATATCTGCTTCTATCTAAGGTGAACTTTCAATCAGATACCATATATAAAGCGTAATGACACCATTACCTTCTGCTTCAGTGATTTCACTCAGACACTGAGCACTGGTTTTTCAGAAACGCAAGTCAGTACTGATGTCTAGTTGTGATAAAACATTATTAAGTGTCCAGGAAAATCACACAATACCTAAAGCAACTTTCATTTAACATTTTTATATCATCTACTCTTGCCTCTTATTTTGAATAGTGATTGATAACTAGCTTGCATAAAATTCAAATAGCTACCTCTGTGTTCCCTGGAAAAGGAAAATAAAAAATTTGCAATTTCAGCATTACTATTTAAATAAAACCTTGTTATGTTCATACTGATCTAAAAATGGACTTGGACATCTATTTATTAATAACAAGAAAATTCATGTACAGAATTGTTTCTTTTACCATTTTCACCCCTAGTAAGATAGCAGAAGTTAAGATAGTACAGGGAGATAATGCAATTGGTGTATGGTTGGAAGCCTGACTCTAGTGCTAGTAGAGAAGGCAGTTGGTGTAGAGAAGGGAATACTGGAACAATAATGGTTGAAAATGATCACTCTGGTTAAGAAGTGTGTGCTAAAAGTAGGTAAGGGAACATACACAATAACCTCTCAGTACCTGTATTACAAACCATAACACCCAAAAGGAGAGAGACAGAGAGAGACAGAGAGAGAGACAGAGAAAAAGAGAGAGAGAGACAGAGAGAGAAAGAGAGAGACAGAGAGAGACAGAGAGAGAGAAAAGAGAAGAAAGAAGAAAAGTTCCTGTCACAGAGGCAGGCTGGGGTGTGGGAGGCAATTGTGGGAAGAAAACTGGGGCCGCTGGGGACAGGAAAAGTGCACTGGTGGAGACATGGGGGTTAGGACACTGTATGACAGAAACCCAATTATGAACAGCATTGTATCTGTGTATCTTATAGTGATTCAATATAATAAATGATTTCTATCTCAAATAAAAAAGAAGAGGGAGTGGGTTTTTGGTTACATCTGGTAGTGTTTAGGAGTTGCTCCTGGTTCTGTGCTCAAGTGCGGCATGTAAGCAAGTGCTTTAACCCCTGTACTGTCTCTCCAGGTGTAGAGATTGTATTATGGATTTTAGGTTTCCTAGATAAGAAGTAGGACAGGAAAAAAGTAGGTGTATATGTATATGTATGTATATATGTATGTATGTATGTATGTTAATATGTAAGTGTGTATATGAAGGTATGTGTGGCAGAGTAAATTACCATTTTTTTAGATTTTATACCAACTTGAGATATACAATTACAAAACTATTCATAATTAGGTTACAGTCATACAGTGTTCTAGCAACAATCCCTCCACCACTGCACATTTCCCACCACCAATGTCTGGATTCCAATTTTAGACCCAAACTCCGATCTGAAAAAAAAATCACCCACTCCCAAGTAGTTGAGCATCTTGAGACTTAAAAACTGATCTTCTCTCCCCTAGAGTTGCCTTCAACATAATTGCTATTTCCTCCAATTCCCCATGCATAAATTGTCAAATATACAAATTAATAAACCTATATAGCTTCTATCAAGGGTCATTTACTTGACTCTACAAACTGACCACAAAGGGGAATCATGGTTTGGGAACCAGTAAGATGTAAAACTTATCCTATATTATAATTTTCCTTTATGCACCTAAAACAAAGAAAAATCCAATAGACTAAACTACCAAACGAATGTGAGAGTGGCTATTTAATGTTCAACTTTTTGCAGGTGAATTTATGATCTGTCTCAAGTCAGTTTTAAGTGTAGAATACTACAAAATATGCTAGTGGAGTTTACTAGCATAGAGAATTGACATATCTATATACATAACTATGTATCCAGTTTTCTGTCTGTCCACAGAAAGGTTTTTGCACACCCTTGAAGGCTTTTCAAAGTTTATTGTCATATTTAGTTCTAGTTCAAGGGATAAATTTTAAAACTAAATTTATATAAGGCAAATCAACAAAATATTTCTTAGACATATTAAAAAATATTGAAAAGAAAAGAAATTCTATTTCAGGAGATCAAAATCCCCTGTAAAGATTCAAATATTCTTTTATTTTTCATGTTTTATTTGTATGTTATATTTCCTATTAAGTGGCCAGAATTTCATCTAGTTATAAATAAAAACTAAAATATTTTATAATAAATTAAATATGATATTATGCAATCTAAATGATAGGTATCTTGGGGCCAGAGAAATAGCACATTGGGGTTTGCTTACATGCAGCTCACCCAGGTTCGATCCCGGCATTCCATATGGTCCCCGAGCACCGCCAGGAGTATTCTTGAGTGCAGAGCCAGGAGAAACCCCTGAGCATTGCCAAGTGTGGCCCCCTCAAAAAATTAAAGTAAATAATAGCTATCTTAATCATTCAAGGATATATTTTCATTGCTTTTATATGCCAATGAATCATTAAGACAAAATAATACTCTCCACTAGAGAGTATGTGGCAGTTTATTTTAGTATACACCAAAATAGAGGACTCAATATATTTTTAAAAACATTAGCTTTTTTTTTTAATTCATTTGTTTATTTTTTGGTAAGGTTAGAATTACAAGCCATCACAATAGCCTCTAGGTACATTTACAGCTTAAAAATTTTGTATAAATTCTCATGACAACCCTTTAATGTATGTTCTGTAATCCATAGTCTGGAGAGGAAGGAAAAGAGAAAGATAGAGAAATGGAAAGAAATAAAGAACCTGCCATGGAGGAGGGCTGGGGGGAGGGGGAGGGAACCGGGGACGTTGGTGGTGGGAGATGGGCACTGGTGGCGGGATGGGTGCTGCTACACTGTATGACCAAAACCCAAATATGAACTTTTTAATTGTATATCTTTGTAATTGTAAAAATAAAAAAATTTAAAAAAAATTTTGTATAAATTCTGAACAGTTCGGTGTAAATACAAGTTGTGTTATTTAAAAGGATTTCTGGTTTGTTTCAACTTGAAAGTGTTTTAATAGGTGGCCCACAGAGAAAATCTGTCTCAGTAATCAAATTATAACAAGCAAGGATTAAAAGTATTAAGAAGTTTAAGCAAATTCTTTCTCAGCTACCCCGCTTTCAGTCTGTGAGGAGGGGGTTGAAAGGGGGGAGGGCTGTTATTTGAAGTCAGTTGTGAGAACACGCACAATAAAACTGTAAGATGGGGAAAAACATGAAAACTGCACATTTGGGGCATTCCTATGCATCTATAGCAACAGTGATTTCAAACACTTGGGAAAACATTAGTTTTTAAATAAAATGTTTTTAAATATAAAATGTTTCTAAAATGCTTTTTAAAATAACGATCCACGATCTTCCCGTTGATCATCTATTTGCTAGAGCGGGCACCAGTAATATCTCCATATGTCCTGTCTCATTCCAGTAGAGCCAGGGGCATTGGCTTGCTCCAGGAACATAAAGAGCCTCAAACCATTATATTAGGTCACGGGAATGACCTAATATAATTGTTACTGGAATTTGGCATATCAAATACAACCACGAGAAGCTTGCCAGGCTTGCCGAGCGGGAGGCAAACTCTTTTAAACACCTCCAAATAAAGCATTTATTGATGAACCGCACATCCCTGTATGTTCCCTTACCTACTTTTATTTTTTTTAAATAAAAATATTTTAAATATATTACTACTTGACTTAAATTAGTGAGGCCACAAGATCCCCAAAGGATGTGCAGTGACAGGGTATTTGAGCAACATGGGAAAGGTGGAACTTGGTTTCTGTGCGTAGAGCAGCAAGTTAATCACATTTGACTCATTGCAAAATGGGTCTTTTAATGGGTCTTTTTTCTAAGCTATAATTTAAAAAAAATTCTGTTACAAAAATTAAATGGTCAAAAATAAAGCACAGAAATTAGCCTGAAACAAAATGAATTTTGTAAACTTGGTTTTGCCCCTAGGAACCCCAATTAAGATTAAAGAAATACTTCCTTTAACAGTCCAGTGGTGTGGTACTAAAGATTCAGTACCACCCAGTGAGACAGACATGGTGATGCTTTAGGATTTCAGACTAGTCCCAGCAGGGAGAATATAATTTCAGCTTCCAATATTGTTTGTGCTTCATTGGTATCACAAGTTGTATAGCTATTAAAATTTTGAGGCATTTCCATGTTAATATAATGATGAATTACAGATGTCAAGAATACATGCTAGCTAAAATTAGTCTATAAATTCATATCTTGAACATCTGTTAGAGAAAGTCAGTGTCTTAATTTGACAAAAGAGTCAGATCTGTGAACCCAAGGAAAAAAAATGGAAAGTTCTTTTTTGGTGTAGTTAACTCTTGTAAGGATGCAAGGACGAAACTTAAGTTCTTCTCTTCCCAAAATTGGCAAACATTTGGCTTGTGATTTTAATTAATTGTTGTAAAAAAACCACAGTTGTGCAATAGTATTTTCAGCTATTGCTAACTATTCTTAATCTCCACCTTCTGAAAGACAAATTCTTTTTTAAAAAAAAATATTTTATCATACCACTGTGAGATATACAATTACAAAGATGCTCATGTTTGGGTTTAAGTCATACAGTGTTTCAGCACCCAACCCTCCACCAGTGCCCATTTCCCAGCACCAATGTCCCCGATTCCCCCCCTCCCCTAGCCTGCCTCTATGGCAGGTTCTTTATCTCCCCAAAGACAAGTTCTTAATAGATCTTAACCACTAGCAACAGAACTCATGCACCTGTAGTCAGAGTTTAAAGTGTTCCCACCAGAAGTCTGCTGCCCTGAATACTAAGCCCACCCTCCAAATATCACTCAGTAACTCACTAAGACTGAGCTATGCTTCTGAATCATATTCTTCACCTAGATTCTTGGAAGTAATGAATCCATTGGGTAGATTTTTTTTCTGACAAAACAAAGAGCAAAACCCTAGTCTCCAACACTAACTCCTATGAATCCCTTTCAGGCTATCTGCAGTTACCACTAGCTAAGAGAAATTTCCCTGGCTCTTCTTCCTGTCAAAATATTCTGCCTTATTCTGTGCAGATTCTGCTCTGCCTCACCTACCAACAATTCTCTCCCATGAGCCTTTGGCAGTTTCTCTAGGTTTTATGATATGATGGGGCAAAAATCACATGTATCCTTGGTAAGTTTTAAAAGTACTTGCCAGTTCCTTAACGACAGTGAAATCATGCTTTCTCCTAGTGGTATTGGCTTCCAAATCCTTGTCTAGCACAAGTGGTTTCCTTGGTTATGCTTCTTGGAGCCCATTAACTCACGGCTTCCTTATTTGCTGGCTCATCTCATCTACTGACATCATTCTCTCTGAACCTTTTATTTATCAATTTGAGGCCCATTTCTAACTCTTCTGGCAAGATTAATTACCAACCTTTGAAAACATTCATCATAAATACTGACAGCCATATCTCCGTTTGTTTTTTAACCTTTAGGAGTGCCTCACAAACTCTGATAGAACTGCTTAGTATATTGCTTCACTTGATGAATTTTTTTCTGGTTTTGTATGTTTGAGTGTGTGTATGTTTTTGTCCTTGAAGAATTAAACACAGGGACTCATGCATTCAAGGCATGCTCTCTGCCACTGAACACTATCTATATCCCAGTGAAGGACAGACACCAGAATCCTTCTATACCTCCTCCTATCCTTGCTGTTGATATAAATAATAAGTCCCTCTCTTCTTATCAGTCTTAGTATAACCACTCTCAATGCAATATTCTAATAAAAAAGCATTTTAATATAAAGTATGCTTCCAATGAAAACAATCATGAATATGAAGAAATTATTATATTTTCCTGTCTGCCCTTGAACTTTGATTGATTCTATATGTTGATTACACACACACACATAATTCATATAAGGTCAACGTAGGAACCCTATGTTGAATTTTTTAAAGAAAACTCACAAAATTTTGAGGAGCTACTCAGGTAGATTTATTTTTTGTTAGATCTTTCCATTTGGCATAACTTATTATTTTTGGTCAGAAAATTAGTAAATTTTCATAGTAAAATTAGTAAAATATCCTTTACTTGGACTGCATTTTACAAACACTATGCAGGTTAATTTTAATTTCAAATTTAGTCATTTCGACAAATATGTGGAAAAGCAGAGTGGATACATTAAAGAACAGTCCCCAAAATAAATTTCAAATTCCTTGGGTGCGACCAGAGAAGCCTATGATTAGAGAGGAACACAGAGAGCAGAGATCATATTTAATGCTATAATAAAGGTAGGGGAGTGGCGAAAGGCATAAGGAGTAGCTGGAGGCTGAGTTGAAGCTCAAAAAAAGTCAGAAAGGGTTATTTGGAGAATAAAGAGTGAAGGGGGATATTCTAAAAAGAGAAACTGGTAGAGTAGACACAAGACAACTAAAAGCATCTATATGTGAATAAGGAGGAGGAGGAGGATTTTTGTCCTATTGCTATTTGAGCCTACTCTCTCAATCTAAGAAATAATGTCTCCTTTTTTCATTCTCAAAGGGCATTCTCAGAGGGCAAACTTTCAACAATCTCTAGGCACATCCTCATTCTGGGATCACGAGCATCTCAACCTTAGATGTGTAATTTCTTTCTTTTACTTTAGGCTATATGGGATACCTGAATGGGTACAGCTACCTGTATGGGGTACCCTCAACTTCCTCCCTTCTGGAGAATCCTATTTTTCTGTCTTAAATTCCTCTCTGTCTCTTGTCTCTTTTTTCTCCTCCTATATACTAACTTAAACTGTTTTATTTCTTACACAGAGATAAGGTAACTCACACTTGTAGATGAAACTTAATCTAAATAACTTGAGGAAGTTATTGTCAAAGTGCCATAGATCAAGGATTGCATCTTGCAAAATTTTATAAAACAGAGTTAAAACAGAAGAACTATTTGATTAGATTTATAGATTGGGCAGTGGGAGAGAAGAACAAGTAAGTGGAGAGAAAATGGGATTAATTAGGAACTAATGTAAGCCAAGTGAGAGAAGGTGAAGATTGACTTACCAGTGGTCATAATAGGACTGATAAAAAGAGTTGGATTTGTAAAAATAAACTGAACCTAAGCAATCAACATATTGTTGTGAATGGTTGGATGGACTAGCAAGTGATAGTGCAAAACAATAACAATATGATGTCAAATATATCAAGTGAATATCAAGTGAAGTAAGCAGGAAAGTCCATACTATAAGGAAGAGTTTAAGCACAATTATGCGGCCTGAGAAGTAGGAATATATTCTTGGTGGATACAATTCTGAGATTATTTCAAATTCTCCCTGCAGGTGACAATGTTAATTAAGAACTTTTAAAAATTAAGAATTTCCTTTGGAGATGTGGAGAAGTTCCCTTATTCTATTGACTCTTCCCTCTTCTTGCCCTGGTATGCTGTATTTTGTTATCATAATTTCTCTGATGACTCAGCTATCTCCTGATTCTATAATACCTCACATATCTCCCAGCACAATATGCTCTATTTAGAACAGAGCACTCATGCAATAAATTTGTGTTAGATTAAAATATTCCTGATAGCACATAATATCACTCCAATTGATGAACAAGTAATGACTGAATTAAATTCATGTGGAACACAGAGGACATAAAATGTCTTTATGTGTATATGCTATTAATAAGTCCATTTGAGACTAAAGCTCAAAGCAAAGGCAAAGAGGTCAATCTTTCATGACTTAGTTGCAGAGATGAACTAGCCACTCAAAGAGTTTTCTAAAAAAATACTTCTCACTTCAATCACCTGTGGGAAGCAGGTTTGTCTAAGGTTCACAACACCTCAAACTTGAGCTCTAAGCAAAAGACTCCCAAATATACTTCCTCCTAAGTAAAACCTGCAGAGAATCTTGGAAAGATAGAAACATTTGTTCACTTTGAGAACAAGATAAATTAAACTAGATAATTATTTGAGCTCAAGTAGGAAATTTGAAAGCATAATTATTTCCCATTTAAAACAAAACTTCTTTATTCCTCTAAGTGTTTAGTTTGTTTTGTTTTTCTTTATTTTCATTCTTTGTTTAATTTTGATTTGTTTTATTTTCTAAGAATATCTATGGATTATCACAGCTGTTGTTTTTATTTAATACAGAAATTAAATCAAGGAGAAAATGCAATAGGATAGGATAAGTTAACATCTTATTCCATACTTTTTTTTTAAAACTTTGGGCTACACCCAGCAGTGCTCAGGACTTTATCCTGGAGGGCACACCTGGCAATGCTCAGGGCTTATTCCTGGCTCTGCATTCAGGAATTATTCGGGTAGTGCTCTGGAGACTATATAGGGATATGGCGGGTGACACCTAGGCTGGCTATGTGCGAGATCAAGTACTCTACTCATTGAACTTTCACTCTGACCACTGAAGGTGTTCAATACAATACTAAAATACCTATTTAAAACTCCTGTTGTTGCTAAGTTTGTTTATATGATTGCTTTATAAGAGCTTATCTCAGTGTTTTAAAAATGGCATTGAAATATTCAAATTTTAGTTTTGGAGAAAATCCAGAAATCACCAAAGACAAGTAAATAATCAAAATATGTATAGATTCATAAGATGTTCATATTTGGATGGGGCTGGAGCGATAGCACAGCACGTAGGGCATTTGCCTTGCAAGCAGCCAACATGGGTTCGATCCTCAGCATCCCATATGGTCCCCGAGCACTGCCAGGAGTGATTCCTAAGTGCAGAGCCAGGAGTAACCCCTGAGCATTGTCGGGTGTGACCCATTAAAGCAAAAAAAAAGAAAAAAGATGTTCATATTTGGGTTTCGGTCATACAGTGTTCCAGCACCCATCCCTCCACCAGTGCCCATTTCCCACCACCAATGTCCCCGATTCCCTCTCCCCTACCCTAGCCTGCCTCTATGGCAGGTTCTTTATTTCTTTTTCTTTCTCTCTCTCTCTTTCTCTATCTATGTATCTATGTATCTATGTATCTATCTATCTATCTATCTATCTATCTATCTATCATCTATCTATCTATCTATCTATCTATCTATCTATCTATCTATCTATCTATCTATCTATCTATGTATCTATGTATCTATCTATCTATCTATCTATCTCTTTCTCTTTTCCTCCCCTTCCATGTTGTGGATTACAATACATACATTAAGAGGTTGTCATGTATATCTTTTTTGCCTGTATTTAATGCTTAGTTCTAGCATAATACAATGAGGTGCTGTTGTATATTTGATGATGCATTATAAACAGATAACTAGCTAACAATATATGGTTTCAAGCTTCTAGGGTCTATGATCTATGGCTCTCCATAAATAACAACTACCTAGTAGAAGGGAATGCACAGAGCAAGATTTACTTCAAGCTCAATTAACTGAAGGTTTTATTTCCTCACTTTCTAAAATCCCTAGAGTGTATGTTCCTGGAATTCTTCCACAATGTTTTCTTGTGATTTTCAAGCTTAGTTTCATCCTGCATAATGACCTCTCTGGGAGCTGGCACGGTAATATGAGCTCTGTTTATCCTGGGTGAGCCCATCTACAGCAGAATATAATTTATTCTCCTTATGAGCAAAGCCCTTCAGGCTGGGCTCCATAGAGCTCTTCTGTAGAACAGTATGTGATGAAACATTAAACAAAAAAAGGAACAGATGACTTTCTCCTCATCACCATGTATACCTATTTTTGTTCAAATATATTTATAAAAATTCTGGAAGTATGAAGCAACATATTTGTAATAATATATATGTATATATATCTTTATAGACCTGTTATTCCATATTATTTTTTTCTAAGACACTTTGAACTTAAGACTAAGGACACAATGCTATTTATTATGATATATATTGGAATGAAAGCAGTATTAGGGGGACAAGAAAATTCTTTTTTGAGTGAACATAAAATGTAACAAATGAAGGCAAGCAATCAATCACTATGACATGTGATAATGACATGTGACAACTGGCCTGACATAACATTTATATCTTAAGAGATAGGGGTACACTTGGTATACATACCTTTTAAATCCTAATACTTAATTTTTCAGCCTATGTATTTGATACAATTATGATACTTTATAATGCAATTAGATCAAGTACCAGCTTGTACCCTTTCACATTTAGTAATAAAATCATTTTACATTTGTCCATAAAGGATAGTATATTTTCATTTTTTTGGTGGTGGGGTGCACTGGTGTGCTCAGGGCTTAGTTCTGCCTCTGTGCTCAGAGATCACTCCTGCAGGATCCATACGAGGACTTTGGATGGAACCTGGGTCAGCAGCAGAAAAGGGAAGCATCCTACCTATGATACTATATGTAAAGTCACTAATCTAATTTATTTTAAGGAAATACAGTTCTCAGGCCCGAGCAATAGTCCAGTGAGCAGGGCATTTGCCTTAATTTGCCTTGTATGCAGCCGACCGGATTCAATCCCAGGCATCCCATATGGTCCCTCACGCAGTGCCAGGAATAACCCCTGAGCATTGCTGTATGTGACCCAAAAAGCAAAAAAAAAAAAAAAAGTATATATAGTTCTCCCCATTTGTAAAGCTGGGTTTTCAGAGGAAAAACTCAAAAAGCATTATTTAAATATTTTGATACATCACTGCATTCCAATCAACAGAAATACATTTCTACAAAGGTTACTTCTCAGTCTTAGCAAATATTGGTTGTATATCATGGGAAGACTGTTCTCATACGTTCTGTTTCCTGATCCCATTTTTTTGGATGAACAACTTTTATGTCTCTCTCATCTGTCCTCTCTCTTGCCCCATACCTACGGAACTTGGAAAGAAAAGCCCAGATAGTCACTCCTCTTTAGAGGTGGTCAGAGGGTCTAATCACATGAGCCTCCAAGCAAAACTCATGAATGGAACTTTACCTTTTAAAATACAAAAAATAAATCCCTAAGTCAGTCATCTTATTCTACTTTCTGAAACATATTTCATTGTACTATATTTTATTATATTATTTTTATTTCTTTCAAGTGGGGGAGGTTTTCTCCAACAATGTTCCTGGTGTATGGGTTAGTTCCAACGCTACTTGGCAATTTGACTGGATGATTCAATACCCAATCCAAGGACTATTATGCAGTTCAAAGCCAGTGATAACCATGGCTACCCCAAACACCCTGAGATGTGCTTGGGGACCATGTGGTTCCAGGGACTGATAAATATATACGTCCCTGCCATTTATTTCACCTACCTCATTTTTCCCTTACATTTTAATTCTTCCTTCCTTCCTCTCACCAACATTTTTTAATTAAGTAGGTAAAGTTTTTCTAACTCTGTATGTGAGGGAGTGACTTTACTGATTTTGACATCCAAAACACTTTGCTTTAGTGTTCATTGGAAATGTACGATGGCTACAAAAGTCTAATCTCCTAGATTTTGGTTATTTAGTTCTCTTTCTATGCTCCTTTCCTTCGGGGAAGTAAAAGGCTAAAATTATCAACTAAAAGCAAGATTATAATAGGAATTAGCCTAAAGGGAACTGCAGCTTTATTACTTAGGGGAGAAAGCAGGAAGCTATATTATTATTAGCAGAAGTTAAAAACATCTACCTTCCTAATTCTGAATTGGTTCTGGCATTGATGGTCTTTCTAGAATATGTTCAAACAGCATTATTAGCCGAGGATGCTGAGAGGAATAGGAAATTACTCTTTATACGCCTACGCTTGATTGGCCTCTTGTAGTGCATTAATACAAGGGTATATGGCACCATTTTCAAAACCTAATGTTCAGGAAATTAACATAAGATAGGCGAAAAACATATATGCAACATTTAAATAGCACATTATCAAGAGCAAAATGTCAATTTATTCTTTATTCATAATATAATTATTTAAGATGCAGCATAGAATTTACCATATGCCAAGTATTGTGCTAAACATGTTACCCATATCATTGCATCTAATATAAACATTCCATAAATCAGATATTATTTCCATTTTTTATGGGTGCCAAAAAACTAAGATTGCACAGCCTGCAATCACCAGAAGTAGAACTGAACTGAGACTCACTCCATTCCAAATCTACTCTCACTCCCATTACATGAATGTATATCTATCTCATTAAACTATGAATTTCCTTGCTTCTTAACACGTTTTTTGGTGGGGCCAAACCTAGCTGTGCTGGGACATTTTCCTGGCTCTGTGCTCAGGGTGGGAGTCAGAAACACTTGGTGTGCCAGTGATCTAGCCCATGCCAGTTGCATGCAATGCAAGTACTTTATCCACTATGCAATTGCTCCGGCCCTGCTTCCTGATTTTTTTTTAGCTTTTAAAAATATTTTTTATTTTTATTTTTTTATTGAACGCATAATAAAGACTATTACAAAGTTGTTCATGCTTGGGTTTGTTACATAGTGTTTCAACACCCATCCCTCCACCAGTACACATTTCCCAACACACAATGTCCCCAGTTTCCCTCCTCCGCACCTGCCTCTATGGCAGGCATACACTCTCTCTCTCTCTCTCTCTCTCTCTCTCTCTCTCTCTCTCTCTCTCTCTCTCCCTTTTGTGTTTTTGTGCACTGTTGTTGCAATATTGCAATACTGACATGTACATCCCTTTACCTTTAAGACTCAGTTCTCAGTTCTAGTCTAGCATTACTATTTCCAACTATTATTGCCAAAAATAATCCCTTCTCTGTCTTACCTATCTTCTGCCTCCTGATAATTTTTTTTAAAATGCAATAGACCTATATAAAGCAAAACAGCTTGCAAGCTAGAAAAAGGAAGATTTTTCTTATGGGTAATGTATAGTGACATTATTTTTAAAGATTGATATATAGGCACTGTGTGATATTCTTTATTTATTTATGTCATATTGCCCTAAAGAAACGTATAAAAAATAAATTTTGTAACAACAGCAAGATACTTCAATATACTTTCAGATATTATTTTGTGGTCAATCACTAGCCCATGTCAAGGCAAATATTATGCAATCTAAGAGAAATAAATAATATTGCCTCCTTATACATGTTTACAGTATATCTGAGAAAATAACATATAACACAGTAGTTTATCTAATTTTAAATTGAGTTGTCAGTTTATTATTTTATACAAATGGTTTGATATGTCAAGTAAGCATTTTGAGGACTAGCTTTCACTGTTATTTTAAATGTGAATTTTGTCATGAATTAGTATTTAAGCTAACTTGACACCCACTGGAAAGAAAAAAAATGCTTCTGTCAAAAATAGTTTATAATCTAACAATTCATGCTCTTAAACTAACCGTGCATAAATAGGTGTGTAATTTAAGAGGCAAACAGCAGGGGAGCTCAAAGACAGGGTGGATAAATTAACGGTTACGTCTCAAGAGTACTAAAAAAGATTATATTAAGACATTTTTAGAGAGAACAGAGAGGTAACAATTGACATACACAATATTTTATATGGATTTTTATATAGATCAAGATAATTCCTGCAAGAGAAAATTAGGTACATGAAAGAACAGTTACCAGAACACTTCAAAAGATTTGTCTAAAAATGATTTAAGCATGTGAAAAAGCACCAGATATCGGGATGATGCAAGTTAAAATTGCAATTTTATTGCTATATATCCAGAACTCAAGAGGGTAAAACCCCCACAAGTAACATCATGTGCTGCAAAAATGTGGAACAATCAAAAACTGAGATGTTACTGGTTGACTTCTAAATCGCGATAGTCTGATAAACTATTCCCAGTATCTTCCAAAAACAACCCTCATGTCTTATCTAAAGTTTGCTTTAGGCTTTGTACCCAGTCAAAACACATACATACGTACACAAAAAAGCTGTGTAAAATGGAGTTCATGGCAGCATAATATATCATTTAAAGTCAATATTAAAATGAATAATTTATTGTATATTCATATAAGGATAAAAATAAAATAGAAAAATATATGAGATTTTTTTCCAAATATAAAGTAAAATAAGCAGACATAAAAGCCTAACATTCCTTTAATAACTGTCATGGGGTAGGAGCGATAGCCCAGCGGGTAGGGCGTTTGTCTTGCACGTGGCCAACCTGTGCCGGCCTGGGTTCGACTCCCGGCATCCCATATTGTTCCCGAGCACAGCCAGGACCTGCGCTCAGGACCTGTACTCCTGACTCTGAGTGCAGAGCCAGGAGTAACCCCTGAGTATTGCCGGGTGTGACCCAAAAAAAGCAATCAATCAATCAATCAATAACTGTCATTTTGGGAATTAAAAGTATCTAACTTCAGTTACTGTGTGGGGTAAAGATTGGAGCTGGGGTAAAGTCATCTGCACGGGCACTAAAGGGATTCTGCTATTCAGTAACGTCTGTTTCCTAATCTAACGTGGATCACTTCACTTTATGAAAATTCACCAAATGGTATGGTTGCACTCTTCTCTTTAATATAGTTCACAGAATTTACTTTCACACAAAAAGCTTGTTTTACCGCTTTAGCATTAAATCGGAACTTACTGTTTGAGATCTGACATTAAGTAAGCATTGCTCTAAGGTAAGTAGATCAGTCAACAATAGGGTCGGTGTGGGGGCTGGAGCAATAGGACAGCGGGTAGAGCGTTTGCCTTGCAGGAGAAGCCGACCCAGGTTCAATCCCCAGCATCCCATATGGTCCCCTGAGCACCGACCACCACCAGGAGTAATTCCTGAGTGCAGAGCCAGGAGTAACCCCTGAGCATTAACCCCAAAAAGAAAAAAAAAACAATAGGGCAGGTGTTTACCCTAAAGGCTTCTACTAATCCTTTGTGTGCCAGGGTAAGACTGGAAGTTTGGAGACTTACATAAAAAAGAAAAGTCACATTCAGGCTCCAGATGGAGTCTCACTCACCCAAATCCAATTCCCATAATGACTGCTTGCAACAAATACAACTTTTAATAACGAAAGGGCTAGCTTTGCTTCCAGGTAACATACATATGAAGAAAATGTTTATTATGAAAGTTTCTAAACACAAGCTGCTATCACATGGGGCTGGGTTCTCACCTACTTTAAAAAGGTTAACATTTCGGGCCCGGAGCTATAGCCCAGCGGGTAGGGCATTTGCCTTGCAGCGGCCGGCCTGTGCAGGCCTGGGTTCGGTCCCCGACACCCCATATGGTCCCCCGAGCACCGCCAGGAGTGATTCCTGAGTGCAGAGCCAGGAGTAACCCCCTGAGCATTGCCGGTTGTGACCCAAAAAAGCAAAAAAAAAAAAAAAAAAAAAGGTTAACATTTCATTCAAAGTAGGTCTATCACTGGTACAACTAAATTATCTCTGGAAAAATATGCTCTAAACACAAATAACTCCAGATAAAATACCAACAATATAACTGAAAAAATATTAAAAGCAAAAGATGTTTATAAATAAGTATAAAAACAACAGAAATCAGGAACTGTAGTAACAGGGTATCAAGATTGCAGGGACCAACTGGAAATACTAAATAAAAAAAAAAGTGTTCATTAGAGTTAAAGAATTTTTTTAAGTAATGCAAAACTTACCGATAAGTGAGCTTTAAAGTTTAACAAGAATTATTTTAAATGTGTTAAATGCAAACAAACACAATATCCAAATACTGAATAACTGAAATTGGAGATTAGTGAAAAAATTAAACAATGAAGACAAGAAACAGGCGAAGGCTGAATTCTCAAGCTGGAAAACATGAATGAAGCATTAAGAACATAGTAGAAAATACAGAAGACACAGAAGAGCCAAAGAGATAGTTCAAAAGGCTGAGGAGTAATTCCTGAGTGCAGAGCCAGGAGAAACCCCTGAGCATTGCTGGGTGTGACCCAAAAAAGCAAAAAAAAAAAAAGTAAAAGGCTGAGCACATGCTTAGCATGTAGGAAGCCCTCATTTCTAGCCAAGAAGACAGGATGCCCTGAGCAACACCAGGAGTGACATCCAACACAGAGCCAGGCTCCCACAAACCCACCAAAATGAAAGAACTGATGAAGTTAGAAGGTCAACAAAGACACTACAGATTATATAGGGAAGAAAAGTGGATGCATAGAGAGCAATTAGATAATAATGCCTAAGAATCTGTCCTAAAGCAGCAAAGTGTTAAAAGGCATCAATGCACACATATGCAGGGAGGTCAACCAATTTTCCTAGTAGGTAAAAATAAAACCATCTGTACTCTCTAGAGTGAAGCAACAGAGTAAAAAATAATTTAAAAGCATCCAGAGAATAGAAATAAAATGAACCAACACTGATCAGAAGGAAAGATGATCCATGAACTCTAACAGCATCTTCAGTAGTAGAGCAAACTGCTATCCTTGGATGCATATAGAACACACACTAAATCCTATCAGAAAAAGGACAAAAGATCATTTTTATCACTGTTAACTGTTAAAATGTTCACAACTGGGGTCAGAGCAATAGTTCAGTGGGTAGGGCATTTCCATTGCATGTGTGTTCGATCCCTGGTATCTCATATGGTTGGTTCCCGGAGCACTGCCAGGAGTGACTCTGTAGTGCAGAGCCAGAGTAATTAGCCCTGAGCACAGCCAGGTTTCACCCAAAAAAGCAGTTTTCACTATTTGGAGAATCGAGAAATTTGTAAAGGATTGGTAAAACCCTTTACAAAGTGGTAAACAATGAGGATATGTGAAAAGCAAAAAAAAAAAAAAAATCAGAGGCAAACAAGAAAATGAGAATGTGTCAGCAAATAGGCATATATATTATAAATAATCCACCAAACTATTGCAGCATTGTCAAACATATGAGGTAACGATGAAGAAAACAGATTTTAGTGTTGTCGAAGAGGAGAAAAGCTGTTTAGCTTAAGGAGTGAAGCACTGTTTTACTTGAAAATTAGTCTTAGGTTATTAATTACTACAATAATAGAGAATAAAGCTAAAATCTTGAAGTAATGTATTGATAAAAGGAAGAAAGTCCCTTTGTACAAGATAATGCAAATAAGAGTCTAAAGCAAACAAATATAAACTAGCAGGATAAATAGGAATACTAAAATAATAATTTAATATTATAATTAATATAAACTGCATGTTATTAATAAAATAGTCTTTCTAGCTATATCAGGCTTCTATAAATGCCAGAAATACATATGATATAGATACTTCACATGGTAACAGTGTGGCAAAGCTAGAAATACCCAGAAATAATATAAATATTACAAAGTGATTCATTTGGGAAAAAATTTAAAGGCATTTACAAGTAAAATCAATCAAAGAATAATCATAAAAGAATGGGGTCAGCAATATGGCTGATAGTAAGACACAGGTCTTGTATGTGTGACGCTCTGTGTTCTATTATAGGCACCACCTCGTCCCCTGAGTAATCCACAAGTAAAAAGTTGAGTAACCTCCAAGTACCACCCAAAACCCCTTCCAAAAAAATTAAGAGAAAGAAAATTTAAAATAAATTATAATAATATGAGAAGTTCTTAACACTGAGTAATATATCGTTTATAGAATACATGCAATGCAGCTAAATCAGTGTACAGACAGATAAGTGTATTTTTATGTATATAGAATAAAAGACTGTGACAACATCAATACACAGAGTAACTTAAGATAAAAGAAAAATAACTGAAAGGATTAGGACAGAAAAAAAAATGCTTAAGACAGACTACCAACAATAAAATAAAGTCAACATTAGAAATTAACAAATTAAAAAGCTATTTGAGTAGACTAAAACTGAAGTCTGGCAAACAGAGAAGAAAGTAAACTGATTCGGAGAAAAGTAAAAAAATTCAAAAAATTAAAGAAAAATTTGGAAAGAAGACTGAGCAAAATATGAGACGGATGGTAGACAGGCCACTTATCTCTGACTGACCATAGATATTGATGATATTGCAGTTGGGATAAACATGATTTTATTTTAAAGGGAGGCAAAATTTCATGAAGAATATGGATACAGAAAATGCAGGGGGAAAAACATTGTATTTTTATGTAAAGGATCTTAGTGAAAGTCTTAATGCAATCTACTTACTTTAAAAAGGAGTGAGTAGGACTTACTTTTCTCCTCCTTTTAAAAGGAAAAAGGAGCCTAAGAGAACAGGTTAGAGGCACTGATTTTAAAAACTATGGCAAAGAGATTTAAAAAACACAACTATAATTTTTGCTGCAAGGTCTTTTAAAAATTCAAACCGTATAACTTAAATATGTCCTTACTGGCACAATGATATTTAATTATAGAAATTAAATGAAATTAGGCTCATTTATAATGGAAGTCTAGATAAGATTAAAAATAAATTAATAAGCAACTCTTCATAACCAGTCTATGGTTATAAAATGGTAGAAGATTGGAGTATAATGTGGAATTTGGCTTTGTGATTCCACTAATAAGAATTTATCAAAATTAAAAATTAATTTTCAAAAGGTGTTTCTAAGATGATCATTAGTAGTAGTAGTAAATTGAAGGGAAAATCTTAGATTAAAAAAGCATATACAGGGGCCAGAGCGATAGTCCAGTGGGTAGGGCATTTGCCTTGCATGCAGCTGGCTCATGTCGGCTCGGGTTCAATCCCGGCATCCCATATGGTCCCTTAAGCACCACCAGGAGTAATTCCTGAGTGCAGAGCCAGGAGCAACCCCTGAGCTTTCGCTGGGTGTGACTCAAAAAGCAAAACAAACAAACAAACAAACAAACAAACAAACAAATAAAGAATAAATAAATAAATAAGAGCTCTTTCAGGGTCAGGAAAATAAGCATTCTTCTTACTGGTTTTGGCAGTATGTGTATAGCACACACATTGAGCAGCTTGCCAGGCTGTGCCGTGCGGGCGCTATACTCTCATTACCTTGTAGGGCTTTCTCAGAGGGGTGGGTAGAATATTCATGGTAATTTGGAGGCAAATCACGCAGCCACACAGCGCCGCACGCAACGGAAAAGCTGGTTTCTGCTCTGCTGGGCATATCTGTATCTATGGCTCGAGCATTCCTAGGCTTGAAATACTCTCCTCTGAAGGGCGGGTCTCTGATTAGAGAGCCCCATTCACTCTCAATGGAACAGACATCTCTGAATGCAGCAGTTATGTGTACCTAGGTCGAGAAGTCAACATGATGAGTGACCTAAAACCTGAGCTGCGCAGGAGGAAGAGAGCGGCATGGAATGCCTTCAAAGGCATCAAAGAAATAGCTAAAAGGATAAAGAACTTCCAACTTTGGGCACATCTCTTTGACTCCACCATTCTCCCTGCATTAACATACGTCTCAGAGACCTGGGCCCTACGAAAGCAGGATGAGAATGCTATTCGGGTCTCCCAGAGAGGAATCGAAAGAGCTATGCTTGGAATATCACGCCTCACTCAAGTGAGAGAAGGAATCCAGAGCTCTGACCTCCGTCGCTATTCCAGAATCAGGGATGCTGTCTCGTTTGCCAAGTCATTGAAAATCAGATGGGCTGGACATGTAATGCGATTTGGAGACGACCACTGGACTAGAGCCGTTACTGAATGGATCCCACGGGATGTCAAAAGATCACCTGGTCGCCCACCTACAAGATGGTCAGACTTCCTTGTCAAGACTCTGAAGGAACGGTTTGAGGCTCTTCATATTCCTGAATCAACCAGATGCCATTGGGACGTGATAGGGTCAAATGGAAATGTTACTGGCGCCCACTTGAGCAAATTGATGAATAACAGGATTCAAGAGATCAAGGGATCAAATAAATAAATAAATAAATAAGTACGTAAATGAATAAATAAATAAATAAAATAAAAAAGTATATACAGAAGCCAAAGAGGTAGTACAGAGAGCAGATGCTTGCCTGGCATCCTGTCAACCTGGGTTAAATCTCTATCACGCTACATGGCCCACCAAGCTCCAAGAGGATTAGTCCTTGAGCATGGAATCAGGAGTATACCCCAAGAACCACCATTGTGACCCCAAATCCACCACCACCACCCACAAAATACCAAGTAGTTTCAATCATATAATATATATGACAGAAAAAATACATGACAGTGAAAAAATATGATTGAAGATTGTGTGGAACAATAGAAACACTATTAAAGGGTACTGATAATGTTAGTCTTACAAAGTGTTACAGGTGGGCCCAAGGAATCATACAGCAGGTAGGGCTCTTTCCTTGCATGCAGTAGTCTTGGGTCCTTTCCCTAGGCCTCATACAGTTCCCTGAAGCCCACCAAGAGTAATTCTTGAGCACAGAACCAGGAGTAAGACCTGGGTGAGGCCCAAAGCTAAAAAGAAAGTTAAAATAAAAAGTGCCACAGTAGCCAGGGAGATACTACAGGAATTTCTAACAGCATGTGATCTCCCAGGTATGGATATAGAAAATGTAGGGAGAAAAACATTGTTGTGTTTTTATGTAAAGAACTCAATGAAGATCTTAATCACTTTATCACTGTATCACTGTCTTCCAGTAGTTCATCCCTTTGCTCGAGCAGGCACCAGTAATATCTCCATACGTCCTGTTGCAAGCAAGTGTAGCCCAAAAGCATCTGCTTGCTCCAGGGACAGGGATCCAAACCATTCTTCAGGTCAGGGAATTGAGGTCCATAATTGTTACTAGTTTTTGGCATATCAAATAAAACACGGGTAGCTTGGCAGGCTCTGCCGTGTAGGTGGTATATTCTTGAGAAGGCTCTCATCTCGAGCATTTACTGATGAAACTTAAAGGGGAAATATCAGGTTTTCTCTTGGGTGGAGCTCTGAGGAACTATGGAGTCTGGATGCAAACTATTAACTTTAGTCAGGAAACAGGAGCATAAAAGAGCATGGTAGGGCCACTGATTTCAAAAACTATGGCAAAGATTTAAAAATACAGCTATAATTGTAGCAGTGTTTGGCCTTGGAAGCACCACAGATCCGAGCAGTATAGTGCACCCTTAGATCCTGATGTTGAACCATAAGCCAGATATGAAGAACATTGCTGGGGGTGTGCCCCAAGACCCTATGTACTCACTGGGAGCCACAATTCCCCACAAAAGTATAATAATAATAATCATATATGATTAGTATTATAGCTACATGAAATACATATATCAATGGAAAACATTTGAAAGGGGGAAAATGAATAAGTTTTTATTAGTGAAATTATGGTTAAGTAATGTTAAAAATCTATATTGTACGCATATATATATTTGGAGTTAATACACTCCTAATTTTCCTTTTAGTAGAGCAATTTATTTTTTATTCACTCTTGGTGCACATTTTGTCAGCTTCAGCCTCAATGAAAATCAGTATGAAAATTCCTCAAAAAAGAAAGAATAGAGCTTCATATGATCCAGCGATTCCATTTTTTTTGGGTGGGGGGCGTGGTGTATCTACATCCCCAACCCCAAGACAACATATTAATTTAAAAAGACACAGGATACATATGTGCATCTGTATTCACTGAGGCACTTATACAATAACCAAGATATGAAAGCAAGCCAAATCTCCAAAGGCAGATGATTAGATAAAGAAGTTAGTGTGTGTGAGTGTATCATAACTTATATTATATATGTGTGTGTATATATATATATATATATATACATAACTTCTATTGTGTGTATATACAAGTTATATATAAATACATATATAACTTGTATATCACTTGCATCACTTATATCACTAGTCTTCCCGTTGTTCGGTTCACTTGAGCGGGCACCAATAACATCTCCATACTTCCTGTGGCATGCTAGTGTAGACCAAGGGCATCTTGGGCTCACACCAGGACACGAAGAGCCTCAAACCATTTCTTTAGGTCATGGGAATGAGACCTATAATTGATACTGGTTTTTGACATATCAAATACAACACTGGTAGCTTGCCAGGCTCTGCTGTGTGGGTGGTATACTCTCTGTAGTAGACTCTCAGTTTGTGCATTTACTGATGAACTGCGCACAACAGGGAGACATCAGCTTATCTCTTGGGTGGAGCTCTGACGAGCTGTGGAGTCCAGATATTGAATATGGCTGCCCTCATGGGATTCCTCTGGCTTCTTGCAAGGCTCTATTGGGATATTAGTAGTAAAAATAAAACTAATATAGGCTAGAGAGATAGTACAGTGGATAGGGTGCTTGCTTGCATAGGCCAACACAGGGTTTGATCTCTGGCATCCCATATGGTACCCAGAGCACCATCAGGAATGATACCGGTGGAGCCATAGTGCCAGGGATTGAATCTGGTCTACTGCATGTAATGCATAAGCTAAGCCTCTTGATTTCACCAGCTGCTACTATGAATAATTATATAAAAACAGACTGGGCAAATAGGAGAATGCACACATTTTTAGGCCATATAATCTTCTAAGGACTGAACAAAGAAGAAATAGAAAGTTTGACAATATTATACCCCCTAAGTACAGAAATTAAAATGGCAATGAAATTCTCCTTAAAAATAAAAGCTCAAGACCAAATGGGTTCTCTGGTGAGTTCTACAAAACTTTCCACAGAACTTAAACCCTTATTCAGATGCTTTCCCATTTTAGATGAGGACAGACAGAACACTCCCAAACACATTCTCTGAGGTCAGTATCAGTCTAATCCCAAAATAGAAAAGCACAGTATAAAAAAGAAAACTACAATTTCTCTGATGAACAACATACAAAATCTTAGCAATCTGAGTCCAAAAGCACATCAAGAGAATCACTTTTCATAACCAAGAGGGATTCATCTCAGGGATGCTACAATGATTCCATATACACAAACCAACTGTAATATACCATTAACAAAATAGGAAAATTTTTATTTTATTATTTATTTTATTTTTGGGTTACACCCGGCAACAATGTTCACGGGTTACTCCTGGCTCTGTGCTCAGGAATTACTCCTGATGGTGCTTGGGATACATATATACATAGATATATATATAATGTATATTTATATATAAATATATTAATATATGTGTATATATACGCATTATATGTGTATATAAGTTATATACATATATGTGTGTATATATACATTTATATGTATATAACTTGTATATGTAAGTTGAGCCTATCATGGCCGGCTCATCAAGATCCACCCTGCAGCAGTCTTTTTTTAATCCGGCCCAGGTATGCTGATCCAGAGACTCATAGACATGGGGCAAAGCTGCTACTGGCTCTCCCTGTGCCCAGCCGCTCATGAGGTACCTGGGAGGGATGGCAGGTTCTAGCCCTGGCCTGCCACCCCAGCAGAGCCTCACAAGTCAGACGACCTCCAACTCCATGAGGGCCTCCATTTTCCACATCCGGACTTCCCCCTCGTCAGAACTCCACCCAGCAGACCAGCCTATCACAGCTTGGCTCGAGCGGCCGCAAGCGGCCATGCGGTTCATCAATAAATGCTGGATTTTGAGATGAATACAAGAGTATGCTACCCGCACGGCAGAGCCTGGCAAGCTACCCAGGTGTCAAATACCGTAACAATTATAGACCTCATTCCCAGGACCTGATGGAATGGTTTGAGGCTCTTTATGTTCCTGGAGCAAGCAGGTGCCCTTGGGCTCTACTTGCATGAGACAGATCATATGGAGATGTTACTGGTGCCCGCTCGAGCAAATCAAAGATGAACGGGAAGACAGTGATACAGTGATACAGTGAACTTGTATGTACACATATATGCGTATATATACATATATGTATATAACTTGTATATACACACATTGTAATATATAATTGCTATGCATGTACAATATGTATAATATATAGCATACATATATACATGTATGTATTTATACACACATATTGCCTATATTATATATGTATATATAACTTGTATATAGCACACACATACTGAATACTACGCAGCTGCAAGGAAAGCTGAAACTTGGAGATTACTGCGATATGGATGGAAGTGGAGTTGTCAGAATAAAACAAAATAAGTCAGAGAAAGAAGGATAAATTTCTTTTGAGGCATATAAGGAAGCAAAACAAGGGAACAGTATTCAGCGATGAGAAACACCTGTGACTGGATTGTTTAAGCAAGATTATTAATCGGGGAGAGAGGAAAGCAATGACTACTCTGGACACACAATACATCCTGAAACTAGTTGAAGATATATACATGCTAGCTTCTTAGTACCTATATGCTGACCATAATGCACAGAAGGAATGAGTATATGAGGCTAGGGGAGGGTTTTGGGGGACAGGTAGGGAGGGTGACAGGAGGGAAGCTGGGGATATTGGTGGTGGGAAATGTACACTGGTGAAGGGATGAGTATTGGAACTTTTTATGACTGAAACCTAGTCATGAACAACACTGGGTCTGTATCCCATCGTGATTTAATAAAAACAAAACCAAAAACCAAAGAAGCAATAAATTTATAGTGATAAAAAAATTAAAAAATACAGTAAAGGTGTACTAGAAGTAACGTAAGGACATGGACTACTTTAGTGGTGGTGAGATGCATTAACTTTACATCAAAATTGTAGGTGTATTGTAAGTGTTTTATCCAAACCATAATAATAATAATTTTAAAATAAGGTCAAGTTAAAGCAGTTGTACAGTCTAACTTTAAAAACATTTTTGCAGGTAATTTTGGGGTACTGAGAATCAAACAGTTTCTCATGAATGAAATGCATCAATTCTACAAGTGAGCTATTCCTCAGTTTCCCTGTCTACACATACACATACACACACACAATTTTATTGCCAATATAAAACATTAGATTTCTGGTCCATGAGTCAAACACTACATATGATATTACTAGTAAAACTCAGAAAATATACATTTTGGGATCTGAATTTAATTTTAAAATGCTAATTTGATATTTCAGAATATAAACAAAATGCAAAGTGGGTATAGATCTCTAAATTTTTGATTATTTCAATTTTGACGTCTGGTTTGCTTGCTAAACTGCTTAAGGCCCTATTAGATAACCAAAATTTTAATGAATAAGTGTTCGTTCTGGAAAACGAAAAATGAAAATGTGCTGTTTATTACAAAATAGTGAATTCCTCATTTTTAAGATTCTAAAAGTATTTATCGGCAAGTCCCTCAATAATATTTTGCTTACTATAAAGAGGCTAGGTCAAATGCCCCTATTTATTTTCTCTGTCTCCTCCATTAAGGTTATATTCTTCTTCATGTCAGTGACATGGCACTACCAGTGTGCATGTCTATTGGAGATTTGCTTATCTGTCCAATAGTTTTGTTTGTTTGGGGGCCTCACCTAGTTCTGCTCAGGACTTGCCCCTTGATATGTGCTCAGTCTCTCCTGGAGGTGCACATGGTATAGTGTGAAATACCCATTGAACTTGGGTCAGCCACATGCAAGGCAACCACCTTACCTTGCTATACTATTCCTCCAGCCTAATATAAACCCTTTTTCTTATTTAGACTCAGAACTGTATGTGCTTATTAATTTTTACATTTTATTTTATTTTTATTTTTATTTTATTTTTTTTTTGCTTTTTTGGGTCACACCTGGCAATGCTCAGGGGGTTACTCCCGGCTCTGCACTCAGGAATTACTCCTGGCAGTGCTCAGGCGACCATATGGGATGCCGGGGATCGAACCCGGGCCAGCGCAGGCTGGCCACACATACAAACGCCCTACCCGCTGGGCTATCGCTTTGGCCCCAATTTTACATTTTAGGAAGACATCATTCACCAATAAAAATTATTCTTTCAACCAGACCTAAGCGAAGATGAATGGAATTGGGTGAATGTATTGAGCATATCACCAATTTCATTTCAATAATCTTCATTCTACTGAATGAGTTATCTAAAATGTTAGATACAGTTCATTGTTTTTGTGGTGGGGGAACCTGGGTACTCTGGAGACTAAAGGATCCTTACTGTCAATTCTTAGTTGACTGGGCCTGCAGCTCAATGTGAAAGTTCAAGAATTCAGTGCTGCTCAAGTGCCGAGCAGAGCCTGGGATTATTCACAACAGGCTGGTTGCACCCAAGCACCTCCAGGATCAAACCAGGCAGTGCCTAGGGGGATCCTCTGGGACTGAAGTACCAGCTCTTTGCTCAGGGAGCACTCCTGGAAGTGCTCAAAGGGCTACATGGTACCAGGAAGCTAATCAGGATTGACCTCATGCAAAGTATATACTTTATCTCTTGTAATATCTTCCCAGCCCCATGCTTCATTTCATGTTGAAGTCAGTATAATGTTACATTTTCCATTTCAATAGAATTAAAAATTAGTATTGATTAGAAAATCAGTTGATAAAAGTAAAATCAAGATATATTTATAAAAATGAAATTAGGTTAATGTTCAAGTATAGACTGGGGTCTTTTCTTTTTACCATAGAAAATACTGTTGTAAGAAAATGGAACAGGGTGCTAATAATAGTCGAGGGTACTAATGCCAACCTAGAACTGAGCATTAAATAGAGGCAAAAGGATTCACATGACAACCTTTTAATGTATGTTCTGTAATCCATAGTCTGGAAGGGAAGGAAAAGAGTAAGAGAGAGAAAGGGAAAGAAATAAAGAACCTGCCATGGAGCAGGGCTGGGGAAAGGGGAGGGAACCGGGGATGTTGTTGGTGGGAGATGGGCACTGGTGGAGGGACGGGTGCTGAAACACTGTATGACCAAAACCCAAACATGAACTTTTTAATTGTATATCTTTTTTATTTGTATGGAGATGGGCACTGGTGGAGGGACGGGTGCTGAAACACTGTATGACCAAAACCCAAACATGAACTTTTTAATTGTATATCTTTTTATTTGTATGGAGATGGGCACTGGTGGAGGGACGGGTGCTGAAACACTGTATGACCAAAACCCAAACATGAACTTTTTTAATTGTATATCTTTTTATTTGTATATCTCACGGTGGTATAATAAAATACTTAAAAAAAAAAAAAAAAGAAAATACTGTCGTAGGGGCTGGAGAGATAATCCAGCAGGTAGGGAATTTGTCTTAGACATGGCTGACCTGGGTTTGATCCCTGGAATTCCATATGGTCCCCAGCACCACCATGAATAACTCCTGAGCACAGAGCCAGGAGTAACTCCTGAGCATTGCTGGGTATAACCCCAAAACAAAAAAAAATCCTATTATAACCTTAGTTATGTCACTGAACAAATAAGAACGAAGTTGTACCAATGACAAAGAAAGCTAACTCTATTTCTGAAAAGAAATCGGGTGATGACTAGTTAAAAAGATAAAAATGTAAGCGCATACAATTCAGACCTGAACTATATATGCAGTTTAAATGGTTTTATTCTGTATTGAATGAACATATCACTTATAAATTACAAAATCTAAATGTAATTTGAAAAGACCAGTGGTGAATATGAAGGGCAGTATATTCACCTTAAGCAGTAAAAGTGTAGACGTTTCTCATACTCACCTAATAATCAGTGATTTAATAACAACTAAGGGAAGACATTTGTGCTATTTGCAAACAATGCTAAGTGGCTACTTCTGGCTCTGTGCTAGGGGTCACTTCCTCCACTGCCTAGGGGACTACATATTGCCAGATATCAAGCAAATCACTCACTTTAGTCCACTGAACTCTCCTGCTGGTCCCTGGAAAGCATTTTAATTTGCTTTTGTTTTTGTATGGAAATTTAATAGAATATTTTTTATTTCCTTCACTGTCTATTCTTTTAAAGACCGGAGCTATAGTACAGCAGGTGGGGCATTTGCCTTGCATGCAGCCGACCAGAGTTCAATCCCTGGCATGCCATATAGTCCCCGAGCACCACCAGGAGTAATCCCTGAGTACAGAGCTAGGAGCAACCCCTGAGCATTGCTGGGTGTGACCCAAAAGCAAAAAAAAAAAATCATAATTATTCACAGGAATATTCCCATAAGAAGTCAAAACTTCTAAGTAAATGTCATATTACTATTGCTGAGATTTTCATTTTCATTTATTTATTTATTTTTATTATACCTCTGTGAGATATACAATTACACAGATGTTCATGGTTGAGTTTCAGTCATACAGTGTTCAAGCACCCATCTCTCCACCCATGCCCTATTGCTACCACCAATGTCTCCATATTCCCTCCCTCCCCCTTCCCACAGCCTGCCTCTATAGCAGGCACTCTTCCTTTCTCTCTCTCTCTCTCTCTCTCTCTCTCTCTCTCTTTCTCTATGCCCTAGACACCCAAATATTGTTGAGATTTAAAAACTTGAGTCACTAATAAAACTCAACTGTCACAGCATTTATACATAATGGATTTCTCAATCTCCTAGGAAAGTAATGCCTGAAATTCTGTATAGCCATGCCCGAATGATAAAACATTGTTTATAAAGAAAAGAAAATTCTATTTTTAATATCATCTCAAATAGAAAGATATTACAGAAAAGGCACTCACTTTCATATTACAATTCACCATTAGAAAATTATTTAACCTGTATAAAAGACATTCATACTCCTTGAAATTCATTTTTGTTAAGGAGGGAGATTACCAAATTAAAGTAAATCATATTAGTATTTTGACAACAAAAGCCACCCAGAAGGCAGGTCGAATTGCCAAAGACTATTCTTTGTTGTCGTTCTTTTATATGTGTGTATTGGGAAAAAGAACAATTGCTATTTTACTTGGATGGAAACCTCCAAAGATAAAATTCACTTAGCCTTGAAGGATCAAGCGTTTACTTTTATTTCCTGGAATTCATTTGTTGTGAGTTTGTCTACTTGAAATTCAGTTCAGTGAGGGACTGAGAAGAATTCAGGATCATGTCTAAGATTTGGATCCCAGTCATGGTCAGCAACCTTCAGCTCATTTACTTCAGCTGCCACCCTTGTGTTAGTTATATGTCTCACCAAGCTTTCATTTCTTTTGGTTAAATGGAGATGATAAGAACGACTTCCTACTCAGATTGTGGAAGTCAGATTCATTAAAACAAGCGCACAGAGTATTGCTACTTCCCAACACTGTATCACTGTCTTCCTTTATATCATCGATTTGCTCCAGCGGGCACCAGTAACAACTCAATATGTCCTGTCACATGCAAGATAGCCCAAAGGCATCATCCCACTCCAGGAACATAAAGAGCCTCAAACCATTCCATCAGGTCATGGGAATGGGTCTATAATTGCTTCTGGTATTTGGCATATCAAATATGACACGGGTAGCTTGCCAGGCTCTGCAGTGTGGGTGGGATACTCTAGTAGTCACCAATGTTTGAGGTTACATGCAGTAACTATAATGGTTGTGAACTAGGATAATATGATTAGTATCTATTCCATCTGATAAAATAGGTCATGAGAATCATTACAAAGACTAAAGTGCTTAGCTCAGTATCTGACAGTTAAGCCTGCTATAAAGATTAAAGAGAGCTTAAGGTTTTAATATTCTGGGCCTGGAGGATAGTGTGATTAAATATAACATTGTGGGAATTAGGATTAGAAGCACAGATCACTCACTAGTTAGCTGCCTGATATTACATTTAGGCCTTGGATTGGATGAATTATTTGTGGCAAATTAATCATGAGGCATGCTGTAAAGTGTAACAATATCTTTTTCTCTATGGAAAATTCATTTTTCCTGCAAAGTTGTAAAATATATAAAATGTTCTATTTGTGTTAGCTAAATTAATGGTATTCACTGGTGTTAACATATGCTAATAAAAACCTGATCAAAATATTGGATTCTCAAGAAATCCAACTGTCTTTTGATTTCAACAGCATTTTATGCTTGATTCCAGAAAAACACATAAGGGGCCAGAGTGATAGCACAGAAGATAGGGTGTTTGCCTTGCACGTGACCGACCCAGGTTCAACCCCAGGCATCCCGTATGGTTCCCTGAGCACAGCCAGGAGTAATCCCTGAGAGTCACTGGATGTGATCCCCCAAAAAAGCAACAAAAAACACATAAATCCATATTCACTGATAACTGCCAGAGTGCAACAAAGAGCTTCCCTGATAATCCCTAAATACATTAATTATTTATTTGTTTTACAGTCACACTAAAATGTGTCATGCTAGTATTTTTAATGAGTAGTTTCATATTATTACCAATATTTTTTAGCTCCTTTTAATTTTAAAATATCCCAAGAGGAAGTGCTAGAATGAAGCCCCATTAACTTTTTTATTTTTCCATTGTGTTAAGTATTCATTTATTTTTAACAATAATTAATAATGATTTCAGTTTTGTAGGTTAAAATAATATTTTATTCTTTTTTATCATCACTATCAGTTTACAAATACTGTATCACTGTATCACTGTCTTCCGTTCATCATAGATTTGCTCGAGTGGGCACCAGTAACATCTCCATATGTCCTGTCTCATGCAAGTAGAGCCCAAGGGCACCTGCTTGCTCCAGGAACATAAAGAGCCTCAAACCATTCCATCAGGTCATGGGAATGAGGTCTATAATTGTTACTGGTATTTGGCATATCAAATACGACACAGGTAGCTTGCCAGGCTCTGCCGTGCGGGTAGCATACTCTTGTAGTCATCTCTAAATACAGAATTTATTGATGAACCACGAGGCCAAAATCGGCCGCACGAGGAGGGCTGTAATAGGCTGGTCTGCTGGGTGGAGTTCTGACGAGGGGAAGTCTGGATGTGGAAAATGGAGGCCCTCATGGAGTGGGGAGGGGGGGTCGTCTGGCTTGTTGTAAGGCTCTGCTGGGGTGGCGGGCCAGGGCTAGAACTTCGCCATCCCTCCCGGTTGCCTCGTGAGCGGCTGGGCACAGGGAGAGCCAGTAGCAGGTCTGCCCCATGTCTGTGAGACTCAACAGACAAATACAAATACATACAACCATAAAAGCACGGCTGTCTAAATCTCTCTCTTACTGTACACAGATGAGTCATGATGGAAACTTTAAGTGTGTTAATGTCTTTTATGGTATTAGGATGTGTAAAATGATGACTTCATAAGAAGTCAGGAATCAGATAAATTATCAAGGATCCCATCTTTTATCATCTCAGATATATGATCATATGATCCTAAGATCATATTGAAGATCTTGTATCATTTAAAGAGACAGATCTAAAATATTTTCAGGACAGAGAGTCATACCTAATAGCTTCAGGTCAACCTTTGATAGTGTTCAAGGGCCTAATAACAAAATAAAAAAGAAAAAGGAGGTGGGCGGGAAAGAGTAAGGGAATTTTTTTCATAGATGAAGTGAGAATTGCAATAAACCTAAAAGAAATAAGGAAATTTTATAGGTCAGTTATTTCCAATTTTAGGTATTATATGTCTGGCAGCCTTCCCCATATCCATAGTTACAATTCATAATATCTTCTTATATCTGAATTTCCCTTTATAATTATCTACTTAAAAATTCTGAATGAGAATGCTTTTCAAAACTATTTTAGTGTATTGAAAGCAAAACTTTATAGCACTAACATAAATGGCAAGTCAATGCCACTTGCCATAAAAGAGGCAGGTATCTGAAAAGAAATAGAATATAAATAACAAATACCATTCTCCACAGGCTCCAGGATAAAGATCAGCTTTGTCTTCAATTAAAAGAAATATTAGGCAGCTTGTTAAGAAGTGTTAGAGACTTTGTCATATTAACGGAAAACTTTCTCCTGCTTTTATTCGTTATCACTCTCCTAATTTCCTCTTACTAATCTTCATACTTATCATTTTGCTCTCACCCCATGTTATCCTTCCTTACTCTTTTTCCTCCCTCCCTCCCTCCCTCCCTCTCCACAAGTGTTTGGTGAGCATCTATTACGTTATAGATACCATTATGTGAACTTGGTTCACCATGGTAAAGACGTAAGACAAAGATCATTTTCATAGACCTTATACACTCCTTGGAGGAAGGCAGTCAGCAAACAGATAAACTAGAAAGCATAATAAGACATAGGTACTATGAACAACAATCGATAATGTGGAATCATTAGCTATAGATGATAAATGAGCAGGGATCTGAAGTGCAGGTTGGAACCAGTCACAGAGATTCTTAGATGAAGAAATCCCCTGGCAGTGAGAAACATACATAGGCTATTCTAGAACATGGTTGGGATGTTTGAGAAATAGCAATGAAGACAGTGGTGGAAGTAGGTGGATGGAGGGGGAAGAGTAGAGGAAAAGTATGTGTGAGGTGGAGGGAAGATATGAAACTTGAGTAATCCTTTAAAGACTCAACTAAAACTTTGACCTTAACACCAAATAAGGTGGAAAGCTATTGATGATTAAGCACAGCACAATGTCATATATAGCATAACTGCTGTTTTTGTAGACCAACGATTATGCCAAGAATTAGAGTGGAGGCAGGCAAGAGTGTAAGTAAAGAAAATGGAGAGAAGGGTAGTGCAACATTCTAAAAGATAACAGAATATTTAATCATGGGGGAAAAGGAAAGGAAAATGAAAATTGAGATATTGCACTTGTTAGGCAAAGCAAACCACATTCAAACACCCTATTATACAAAAGAATCTATCTATGTGTGGACACTTACTTATTTATAGGTCTTGTTCTCCCTGCCTTTGGTTGGCTTTCAGTTACCAATAATCACACGTTCTTTATTTGGAATCCACAGTGCTCATCACTTTGCTTTATAAACGTGCTGAATGGGTTCATAGAACCTTAAAAATGATCCACTAGGAAATATCATGGGAAAGTTATAGGGCCATGACAGCTGTAGTAAACGACGTGCAGTTCTGAATGGAGGGGAAAGAACAAAGAGGAAAGAAGTTGACAAGGGCAGAAAGTGTCTTGACTTGTAGAAACGCATTCTTAATTTTGTATTAGGGAGACTTGAATATGTGAGGACAGCAGCTGATCAATTGTGGGTTTTTGTTTGTTTTGAATCACATTGGGTTGTGCCTCAGGGCTTACTGTTGACTCTGCACTCGGCTATCACTCCTGGTAGGGCTCAGAGACCATACATGGTGCTGGAATTGAGCAAGGGTCATCTGTGTGCAAGGAAAGTACCTTACTCTCTGTAGTACAGCTCTGGTCCTTATTTGTTAAGGATATAAATGGTTTTAGAAGTATAAGTTTCAGATAAGGTACAATTGGCCTCATATATATTAAAATAATGAATGAATAGAAAAAAGCTTTCATTGAGAACAAACAAAAAGAAGACAGGTTTGGAATTATTATAGAACACTGAGGAGCTGGAGTGATAGTCAAGTGAGAAGGGCGTTTGCCTTACACGCAACTGTCCTGGGCTCGAAACTCAGCTTCCCATATGGTCCCCCAGCACCGGCAGGAGTAATTCCTGAGTACAAAGCCTGGAGTAACCCCTGAGCATCGCTGGGCATGTTCCAAAAGACAAAAACAAACGAACAAAAAAACCCACACTGAATAAATTCCCATATTTATCACTAAAACATAGTACAATTAAGACAAAATTAAACTGTCATAAAGTATATTTGAAAATTAATTTAATCATTTAAGAAAATAGAATCAAAATTAAGCAGAAAGTCACCGAATTGTTTCATTTATATCTGTTATTGAACTAACTACTATATAGAAATGAGAAAAAATATAACCTGAAAATGGCATTAATTTGGAGCATAGTTTTAATGCAATTCCTATGAATGAAGCTTAATAATCAAAAGTGACTTGGAGTCATGGAGTAGCTTTTCATTCCACTATAAATCTAGCCCATCTTTACAGCTTCTGGCCAGAGACATTTCAATATCCACTGGTTTACATCAATGTTAGTCATGTCGCAAGAGAAGGCAATTTCCAAGTTTTACTTCCAGGTGTAAGTCAGCCATCCAGTTTGCACATTAATGAACTCATTCAGACCACCAGAGAAACTATAAATTCACCTAAGCTCTAATATGATTTTATTTTCAATAAAGTTGGAAAACCTATCAACAGTATTTAACTCTTCCTCCAATTAAAGTGTGCATTCTGAATAAGGAATACTGAGAGCAAGTGAAATTGCTTGTGCCACTCGACATTAATGAACTACAGAGTATGATTTTAAAACACCCATTCCTCCATGACTACCACACACGGGGAACTTCCTGAGGGCCTCTACTTATACAAATGCATTTCCATTAATCTGAGCAAGAATTATCTTTTAAAAGGACAGAAAAGGTCAGGAGCAGAGCAACACTGACTTTCTAATATTCACGAGGTTAAGAAGTATTTAGTCTTGGAACAGAACATCTTCTATCATTGTTAATATGAATACTTATGAAGGACCATCAGTATATTTAACAGTCCCTTTCCAATTACATTATAATCTAATTAGTCCTAAATGCAAATCCTCTAAGTTGGAATAGTTGACTTTTGAAATTGATGCCAAGTAATAACAATGTCAATGACTCTTTAACTTTTATTCATATATGTTTTCTCCCCTTCTTGCTCATTTCTTCTCTCTCTATTACATACACATACACTTACTTTTCTTAGAAAAGATATAAATTGAGATGAACTAATAAGAGTACAATCCTGTGATCAACACAGAACCTTAAAATGCATACCACTCCTGTGTACTCATGGGATAAGTATATAAATATATACTTGCTGTATATGTTTATAAATACTCCAACACAAATCAGACTTTTATAAAATATCAGTTTCATTCCACAAGAAGGAAATTCACATGCTCAGTCTAATTTTCCATGTGAATTTTACATATATGAATGTCCTATACTGTTTCTTGGACAGGTTTATATAAGTCCTGGAGTATATTCATAGGATTACAGCATGTCTTATGCACGCCTTATTATGGACTATATTCTTTACTCAAAGACCTCAGTTGTGTTACCATTATAGGGGTCACTCATTAAAACAGGCAAAAAGGCTGCTCCTTTGAAAACCACCTAAGAAGGGGTACTTAATAACTGCTTAAGACTTAGCCACCACCATGGCGACTCACCCACAAGCCCTGCTCTTCAGATCCACAACTTAAATCTACAAAAAGATGCTGAACTTTATGGGCCAGCAGGTCCCCATGGCTGAAAACTTTGGGGAACTCTCATGAAGGCTGTGTCCTGACCCTGCTGAAGCCCAGCAGCTACACCCACATTCCACTGCTCTTGCCACACCGATGGCCTAGAGCCCAGCTTCCAGGTTCCGCTAAGAATCTCTGCAGACTTATCCCAGGACTGAAATTCCAGTATAAAGTAAACACCAACTTTATAGTAGAAGTCAACTAAACTCAGCAAACTAAACATAGACGTCAACTAAACTCAGCAAACAAGATCAATAACACAGAAGCCTCAACTAGGTTGAATAGCTCAGTAAATCCTCAGTCTAAGACTCAAGTACCCTGTGGTGAGATAGAATAATTTTCATAAATTTTCTTTTACTGAACTATTTTTGATAATTCTTTTAGTTATGGTATGTCTGGTAAGAGGATAGGCTTTTAGCAGGAATGTGGTGGAAAAAATGGGGTCAACAAAGGAGGGAAGGTCACTCACATGGAGGGATTGGTGCTGGAATATCACAAGCTCATTCACCTGATTCTGAACAACTTCATAAACCATAGTGTGTCACTAAAGTTAAAAATATAACTATTTAATAACTTTAGTAAACTGCACTGATTAAAAAACATATTCCCTTTACTGAAAGCAAATTCTGATAGCTGTAAATGGTGTTTATTTATTAAACACCATGAAAAATAAATATGGAGCAAAAATGTCCTAACATTGCTTCCTGTGCCCTTTGCTGCACAGTGGAGTGTGACGTGCTTCCTGAGTGATTGTGACACTTATCTTCAGATCAATGTCTGTAGTTAATTTCACAAGGAAAACTGTCCCATGCAAATAGGAGATATCATGTTGGAAAAACCTATGCCCCAGCCTGATGTGAACACCACAGTGAGACAATGAGGGCAAACTATCACTCCCAGTGTTGAAGAATAAGTCTTTTATTTTATTTTTTGGTTTCTGGAACACAACTGGTTAGATTTAGGGGACCACATGGGATGTGGGAAATTAAAACCAGGTCAACAGCATGAAATCTTTCAACTTTCATCTCTCAGACCTTCAAATCTCTATTTGGTTATTTGCACACAAAGATAGCACTTAAGGGGTCAGTGAGGGAGATTTAACAAAAAATATGCCTACTGCCTATCAATCTCTTGATGGATTTACTGGCCCACATTAAAACTAAGCTATTTTTTTTTTAATTAGTGTATGCTTGCCTTAGCCCATTTTCCACTATTTTTGAGAAAGAATAGGAAAACTGAACATATACAAAGGTTTTAGTATTCATAATGGCTTACTGTTTCAAAGAGCTAGTTTCTCTGCTATCAAATAGCACAAACAGTTCAGCATATTGGTCACCTGCTAAAATAACAATTACTTTTTTGTTCCTTAATTTTATTTATCCATTTTCATTTTTTGTTTATGATCCATTCCCCTACTTATAGATACTTCACTAGTTTCCATTTTTAACATGGCCTTAACACTTAGGGGAATTTTGCAATTAAAACATTTTTCTAGACATGAGGCCTAGCATAATGTGTAGAGTGCTTGTTTTGGTCGCAGCTAATCTAGTTCAATCTCTGGCACCCATATGGTCCCCTGACTGGAGCAGAGTGGTCCCTTACTATAAAGACAGGTGTAAGCCATGAGCATGGAAGGTGTCTGCACCCCCACCAAAATAGACTGCTTTTTCTTCCTGAATGAAAGCATATAACCAAAAATAATCAACTGACTATTTAAAAGGACTATTTAATATAATCCTTCTTAAACCAAAATAATCCCTATATGGTTTGGTGGCATGTGTATGAGTATGTTTATATATTTGACCCTACTAGTATAAGAATGCATGTAATTTTAAAATTCATATATGCAAATAAACAAATTCATAACATCATAAATTCATTAATAAAATACATTATTATAATAGATGGTGATATGCATAATTCTAATAACACATTTGTTTTAATCTTGTGAAATATTTGAAACATTAAAGTGTCCATTTCTCTGCAACATATTTACAAACTATACATTATTTTCATTCACCAAACTTATATTAAAATATTTATAGATATATAAATAAAGTAAAAACTTAAGTTAAACGTTATTCCCTTAATATTTGAGAGAAGGGGATGAGTAATTAATGTACTTGAGTTGAAAAAGATAAACTAAAATCTAACTTCAACAATTTCAACTTACTTTCAAAGCATACAAAGGCATTTTCTTATACCCTAAAACCTGTTGTGCTTACGGAGTTAAGGTATCTCCGGCAGAGAGGAGCAATTTTATGGCTTTGCTTCTAAATTGAATACCAACTCCTCCTGTTTTGATTCTGTTCTCACAGCCATTTAATTAGCAAGAGTTACTGTAGCAAGGGGCTGATCTGTAATTTGATTGAGTCACCCATTTCTGAGTCATCTACTTTTTATTTATTTTAAAATAAAATATAAGAACCTTGACTAATAACCACGGGTTAAAAATTAAAAAGCTAAACCAATTATTGCCTACTTTGCTTAACCCCACCATCATTTGAACCTTCAGTTCTACTAACAAAATAATTTTATTCACTGAAAGAAATTTCCTAAAGATCCTTTAGTTGAATTAACAAGTCTTCACCTTTATCATTGTTAACCACCAAACATTATCCAAAGTCAATAATAAGAGCCATACACTTACACAGTAAGGAGGAAACAGACAATCTTTGATAACAGGTGTTTGCGATCTCATAAAGGAATTATACTAGTGTGACATGTTTCAGATGGCATATTCATATAACAGAAAGCAAATTTATACCTAGTAAAATCAGCTATAAAAAATCCTAACAAACACATGATAAAGTTTGTTTTAAGAAAATGAGTGAGCAACTTTATTAAGTGAAAGGTCCTCGTTTAGGGAAAGATAACTTCAAACTGGGAAGGTCTGCTAATAAAGTGGATGATAGAATTAAGATATGCAAAGAGCTTAATAGGCCAAGTCTAGCAAGATGAAATTAAATAGAAACAAATTTGAGGTACTGCCCTTCAGTTAGAACAATAATATCTAAATGAGTAGAGCTACCAAGAGGGAAAGAACTGGTGGCTAAGGCAGCGGTTTAGGTACTTGTAAGTCAATCTGTGACATTAGGATATAACAGCCAATGTGTCTACGTGATTTAAAATCACATTCAATTAACACATTCGGGACAGGTTGACTATCTCTCTGATGGCTGAGCTAACTGGGTCACATCAGGAATAATTTCCTTTAAATAAAAGTAGTTTGCAATATAGAGTCTGAAGGGGAGCAACTAGGATATGAAAAGAACTGCTCTCATAGTATAAGCACAGTTCAGATTACTTAAGAAACAAACAAGATGAAATTTATGATTAAAGATACAAAAGATCATCAAGTATAGTTTCCTTGCCCTGAGTATCTTGAAGCTTCAGAAATAGGAGTGACTCTACTTAGAAGTTTTTAGTAGCAGACACTTATTTAGAGAGAGAGGGAAGTCCACTATGCAGAGTTAGCCAAGAATATGTAAAAACTATCTGAGAGAGCAGTACATTCTCTTATTAAAGTGCACAGGAAAACGTGCACCAGCCATTGAAAGTCTATGTCATATATTTGCATGACTCTGAACTAGAGGGTTTTGATAGCTTCTTGTAAGCAGAAAATTCTTATTCCACAAAGCCTTCTACATTTTCAATATAGTTGCCTTTGGAATAATTAAGCTTCTGCAACCCTTAACCTATCAATTTTAAATATTATATCTTTAATATTCTGTTGAAAAATTAAAGTTATTTCTGAAATACAAAAAGTACATAAGGTACAAAGTTTGCTAAACTCCTAAAAAGTATAGCATTCATGGCTGTCTCCCAGGCAGTTATCTTCTCAAGCAGAAACATCATGCTGCCTTGATGAAAATAGTTTTCTCAAAACACAATGTACTAGGGCACTGAATTCATAATAATGTGAGAACATATGGAATATAAAAGTCTAAGGTACATAAACTACTTTGTGCCATAATTCCTAATAAGAGTTCAAGATACTGACCCAGCATTTGTTTTAAAAAAAACTTAATGTACCTATGATTCATCTTGGATATTATTAAACTAAAAATTCCAAAAATCCGTAGGTGGGGGAAATGTGGTGTCCAAGAATGTGCGTTTCTAACAAGGTCCCAGGAATATTCATGTTTCTGGTTCATCCTGAGTGGCAAAACCGACCTACCATTCAAGTGTGATGTTTGATCCCTGGTGACCACCCATGTGCTAAATGTGGCCCCATAGCATCCTGAACAAAGAGTGAACTTCCTAGTAAGTGCCACAAATGAAGATGTGCAAGCACCATGAGAGTGGCCTCCAGTGATTCTTAAAACCAAAATGTACATGAATGATGGCAACTAATGTGTGATCCCTAGCAAAGTCCATAACTAGTATGAGATTCACAACCATGTATGTGTGTGATGGCATGGCCAGTAACTGAAATAACAAAGCAGTGAAATGGAAAAGGTAGGGAAAAGTTAATTAACTATGTAAGGAACTAAAAGATTTAAAAATCAGATAACCGGTTGTCTTTTTTATCTAAATAAGAGTAACTATACAAACCATTGCCCTGGATTCTACAATCAGATTTCTTGGAGAATGAATGGAAATTAACGAGCATTAATGGCTTACATTGCACCACTTAATCAGTTTAAAATACTTTAAGCAGTATTTCAGCATTTCTAGTATGTGAAAGACAGTGTTTGATAATAATTACAATAGCTTCTTTTCCTGGTAAATAATTTATTGTAACAACAGTTCATAATTAGATATTCGAGTTCACTTTGTAGTGTTAGTTGTTGGTTGATGATGAGTAGATAGTTCCAAAGGATTGAAATTTAATGGTCCAAAGTTATTTGCTTTAGACAATGTTTTAAGGTGAAAAGGTTTCAAGGTGAAAAGGTTTTATTTTTTTAACATGGTGAAAATTTTCTTACATGATTATTGAGAGAAGCATGTATGTTCTTGAATATAATTGCTTTTTGTGTACTGATAACAGAATCAAGTCATGCATAGTCATCATCATAGAACCTTTGACCTCCTGCATAGGTTTACTATTAGGTGTGCTTAAAAAGCACTTCAACTGGAATTAAATAGACCTTAGTATTCAACCGGGAAAATAAAAAGTCATATGTGGAGTATAGTGAAACATAGCAAAGGACTAGAAAATTCCCAATGCAACTTATCCGAAATCTAGTCAATGCAAGTTTGATCAGAGGGTGTTGGTGGGTGTGTAATATGAGTGGGGAGAGGGTCCTGGGAGAACAGTGGGAAATGTAGGTATCTGGTGATGGACATGGTATCGTAGGACTACACGTATAAACAGCAATTCTGGTCCTAATGATAACAAATATTCAATGTTTTTAAAAGCAAGAGTTCCAAATTTTCTATGATGGAGTATGTTATATAGTAAGTATCTTTTAGGAAAAATGGAAAATTTACTGCACTTCACAATCATTTTGAATCTATGATTCAAACTGAAATGGTTTCAAGGAAAAAAAATATAAGCACTCTGCTTCTAAAGTTGGCCTTAGCACCCTATTTGGGGAAAAATAATTAAGTTCAAAATACTAGAAATTTTGTCATAGGCTCCTCTTCTGACTTTTTTTTTTTTTTTTTTTTTGCTTTTTTGGGTCACACCGGCGATGCTCAGGGGTTACTCCAGGTTCTGCACTCAGGAATTACTCCTGGCGGTGCTCGGGGGACCATATGGGATGCCGGGGATCGAACCCAGGCCGGCACAGGTCGGCGGCGTGCAAGGCAAACGCCCTACCCACTGGGCTATCGCTCCGGCCCCTCTTCTGACTTTTTAATCCTAATATAAGAGGATAAAGAAGGAATCTGAGAAGACCCGTCAGTATAACTGTAGCCTTTATTAGTGTTTTCTTCAAAGACTAGTCATCCACAGACCTATGGTCTTGGACTCAGCATGCATGGGTCATCCTTGGAAGGGATGGTACATTGCTTTGGTTTTTACACACCTTGTTTAGACCAGCATCCTGACCAGGTTTGGACTATATTGAATTATCTCCGAGGTTTTTGGAGCTATAGTCCATAATTCTCAGCCACGCATTACTGAAGATACTAGCAAGTGCGCTTTGTGCCTTACTATTTCATTTTCTTAGTAAGACTATGATTTGTCCAACACACTGTCTTCAGAAAATACAAGTTTATAATCAATAAGAATTGGGAAAGTATTCCAGAAAGTACTTTTTTAGAATCATTTCCTGATGATTCTTTGAGTAGTAGTTGGAATTTTTGTCATTTATTTGTGAAGTATCTATCAAGAAAATGTGTCCTTCCAACTTTATGACAAATTACCATAACTTTGTTTTTATTTTTCAATTTTAGTAAGGAAATTTAAGTTAATGTATTTTTAAAAAGTACATTTGTGGAAATGCACACAATTGTATTTATGCTAATAGCTAAATCAATGCTTAAGGCAGTTTATCTTTTATTTAAAAATTTTTTGTGATACTAAGATTGGCCCACCACCCCGGCAGAACCTCACAACAAGCCAGACGACCCCCCCACCCACTCCATGGGTGCCGCCATTTTCCACATCCGGACTTCCCTCTCTTCAGAACTCCACCCAACCGACCAGCCCATCTCTGCCCGGCTCGCGACCGCGCGGTTCATCAATAAATGCTTTATTTGGAGGTGTTTAAAGAATATGCCTCCCGCACGGCAAGCCTAGCAAGCTGCTCGTGTTGTATTTGACATGCCAAATGCCAGTAACAATTATATTAGGTCATTCCCATGACCTAATATAATGGTTTGAGGCTCTTTATGTTCCTGTAGCAAGCCGATGCCCTTTGCTCTACTGGCATGAGACAGGACATATGGAGATATTACTGGTGCCCGCTCTAGCAAATAGATGATTAACGGGAAGATCGTGATCGTGACTAAGATTCAAACTCAAACTATGATTCCATTGCCCCAATCTCATAGGGAAAGGAATAATTGTGTGTGATCCTAGTGCTGCTAGCCATCTTCTAAAAATCTGTTGTGAACCTCTCAGAGAGGCCGGGGTCCCAAAAATATCCAGCAGGTATGATGAATGAAGTAAAGGAACTCCCTAAGATAGGTCACATTAGTAACAACAATGTATTATTGTCTCTGCGAGACTATGATTACACGTGTAATGGCCATTAACCCATGCAAATTCAAATATGAATATTTGGGATTATTAAGATGCTTGATGAGAATAAAATTATTTTCTTGATAAAGAGGAAAAGTATTGACACTCTAATGACTAAATTGAGATAAAGAAGACATCCTCAAAATATCACCTCTAGACCAGCAATATTAGTTTCTTCTGGAGAACTGGTAAACTGTTAAAAGAGGGCTCATGAGTATCAGACATGCTAGTCTCTTCAGCAGGTTCTATTGATCACTAAAGTCTACATACTATTGGCTGAAGTGAGAGCAAAATTTCCCCTCTTTTCATACTCTAAAACTGTTGTGCCTTATTTCTTATTTATTTATGTATTTATTTATCTATTTATTTATTTATCTACTTACTTATTTTTTTATTGAATCACTGTGAGACACACTGTTATAAAGCTGATCATGGCTGAGTTTCAGTCATACAATGTTACACCAAACATCTTTCCTCCAGAGTACATTTTCTACCATCAATGTCCCCAGTTTCTCTCCTGCCTCTCTTCTCCCTCCATCAGTCTGCCTCTCTGGCAGTATTGTGCCTTTTTGAAACAGTAATCATGGTTTGATGTAGTGTATGGAAACACAAGTCACCTGCTAAAGTATGAAAACTGGAGTCAACAATTCACTGTTTGAACAAAGCTGTATAAAAACCATGTAGATAGTTATTTTAACAACTGGAAACCTGAATCAGCTAAGATATCTGATGATAGCCTCTCCCCAGACCCAAACCTTAAAGTCTCATTTATTCTTTTTTAACTGATCAAAATGCGAAAGATTTCCACATCTGGACTCCCTCGCGAACCCCCACCATGAGGGCCACCATTTTCCATATCCGGACTCCCCTCTGAGTCAGAGCTCCCCCCAGCAGAAGAGCTGATCACAGCCCAGCTCATCAGTGAAATACCCTGCAGCAGTCTTTTTCAAGCCCAGCCCAGGTATGCCGATCCAGAGACTCACACACATGGGGCATAGCTGCTACTGCTCTCCCTGTCCCCAGTTGATCACGAGGCACCCGGGAGGGATGGCAGGTTCTAGCCCTGGCCCGCCAGCCCAGCAGAGCCTCGCAAGAAGTCGGAGGAACCCTCACACCAAGAGGGCCGCTATTTTCCACATCCGGAATCCCCTTTCATCAGAACTCCACCCAGCAGAAGAGCTGATCACAGCCCGTCTGTGTACTGTCTTATTTTACTAACTTGAAATTCTAATTTATCTATTAATGTCTACAGTCAGAAGAAAAGCCAAAATGCTGACAAATAACCCGGAAGGTGTTACAGCTAGTTCTTCCTGGAGAACTGAAAATACTTCCATCAGACACTGTTCATCTGGGTGAGTTTTCCAGGAGACAGATTGGTGTGGAGGCTTAGCCACTAGAGAAACAGTGTGAGACAAGAGCACTTCCATCATGAAGGAGCCATCTTGGGTGAAACTGCAAGCCATACAGCTGTACCACATAGTACTTCTAAGTTAAAGTTTGGAGTTGACTTGTAGGCAGTGGAGAAATCATGGACAGTTTCTAGACTATGGGTTTACACAGCATAATATTTTATTAGGAAATATTTCTGACAAAAGCTTGATTTATGAAGTAAGCATTACAAAGACTATGAAAGAATCCTGATCATTTCTAACTTGACAGAAGGCTGGCCCGGAGCAGGGTAGTGGAAATGAAAGCAGTTACTTGAGAGAGATAGTTGAGGTAAATTTGAAGGTAATGCGGACATTGGGGGAGGAACAAGGTGACCTTTTGAACTCTTATTAAATATACATTAATAATAGTATAGAGCGTTTTCCATAATACACACTGTCAAGACTAATTAGGCTGTTTATTAGAAACATAGAAAGGAGCTAATGTTGTATCTAGCTAGTTCAAATTTATAGAAACAAGTAAAATTTCAAAATTATAGAAACCAGTAAAATCTAGTCCCTGGGAGGCAGAGCAGATGTGGTGGAATCACTTGTTAACCAGAAAATATTGGGGTAGAGGTTGGTAACTCTCCCTAGTTGTGGAGACACTGGAAGCACCGAAAATATTGTCTACTGGATTGTTCCCGGGTATTCTGAATTCCCTCGTCCAGGTTCTCCGCCTAGGAAGGAGATTTTAAAAAAGTTTTCTAGTAATCTAGGAGGCTACTGCTAATGTTTGAATACATTAAAGTTATTTATTTGGTCTAGGCAAAAAAGTTTTTAAGTTTTCTAATAATCTTGGTGGCAAGAGATAATGCTTAAAAACATTAGTGAAATTAAGTGAAACATTTTTCAATTTGTTACTGTAGCTTTAAATTATCATCTGTGACTTGGCCTACTATTCTGTGGCAATACAAATGAAACCTACGTGCTATGTATTAACCTTCTAGGGAAGATGTTAAAACAAATAACGTAGTATGTGTGAAAGCACATTGAATTGGTATATTATCAGCCCTAGAATCACTAGTATTTGAAAAAATCTATGAGAAATAAATACAGAAAACCACTGGGGAAATACAGTATGAGATCTTTACTCAGTTGTAAACCACCATCACCTACACATGCAATTAATCATTTAGTAAAGAGAGTGCCCTCTTTGGGGATGGTGGAGTATAGTATATCTGTACATCAGAGCCATAAAGGTTAATACCAGTGGAACCACACTACCAAAACTATAATAATAAAAATTACATAGATAGAAAAGAGGGTGCTTTTAAATTATTTTTGATGCACCAAAAGGTTTCTAATGTATTCAAATATATTATTAAAGATGTACTATTATAACAGCACAATAATAATAAATTGTGCAATAAACAGACACTGAATCTATATAAATATATTTATATTTTACTCTTCTAGGGATATAATCCCAAATTAAATGAAATATAATCTAATTTAAAATTGGGGTTAGGAGGCCATTTTCCATTGTTTATAAAACTCCCGACAGATAAGTATGCTGTTTTAACTGATCAGACTGTTTTATTGAGTAAACCAAATTGCTTTCTAGGATTTGTTGTCGAAAAAATTCCAAAAACCTAAAACTTAGCACTTAAAATTGGTACCAAGAGTAATACCCAATCAACACAGAAGCAATCAAGGACTGTAAAGATAATTTTTTCCTTTAAGGTCTGTGTGATAAACTTGGAAAACATTTATAAGGATAGTGCAGCTTAAGACCCAAGTCATTTGAACTATAGACCCGCAGTGCCTTTCTGAATTTACTGACTAGCTTTTTACAAACATATATATCTCAAAGTAAAGATCCAAATGGATCATCTTATTTTACTCTAGAATTCACAACCCCTGAGGCATTAGCATTGTGAATGGCACATTAATTAATTAAGGTGTTCCCCTTCTCTGGCTTCCACATGTAATACATCACTAGGCTCCAAGGAACCTACCTCCTAAGCAGCCATTTTTCTAAGGTAACCTTTCTATTCATTTCCTATGAGTATGTTTTTCTTTGGTCCATTTTTGTCATATCTATTACCAGCAAGTAGGTTGTAATAACCTTTACATGAACCATTCCTGACCATGCCCTGCCTAAGCCCTCAAGATCAGGAGCATAGCAGCCGTTACCTCTTACATTCTGCCTCAACTGAAGGTGCCTTTATTTGATTTCAAGTTTTATTTTACTGATAATTTTGGTATTGGAGCTCTGACTATACAAGAACCATAGCTGTATCCATTTTAATCAATTGTACAACTTTGGTTCGTTAGATGATCATTCAATATATGCGTTCTACAAATATCTTTTAAATATGTGAATCCCAACTGAGCTATACAGAAAGACCAAACAGTTCATATTTCTGTTTATGCCCTTGGCTACCTGGTCAAATTACTGTAGGAAATAATACATGATGATTAACTGACAGTTATTACAAGGTGAGTTCTACAAAATACAATTTACTCCACTCCTCAAAATTACAATCACTAGCTATATTTAAATCTATTTGACTCTACTTCTTTCAGCCTTGGTAAGAACATCATTATATTTAAGAAAATTAAATTACTTATATCAGTTTACCCATTTCTCCAAGAAAATGAAATTACTTTTTTACAGAATTAAAACACCATTTCCTTGAACTTGATGAAAAAAGCAATTTTCTTTTGTGTTTCCTGCCTCAAAAATAATGTGTCTAGACAGAATATTAGTAAAGTTTTTCCATTAGATACCCTTTTCCACTAGAACAAACTCCATTATTTCTACAAAATTCCGGCAACAGACTCTGTCTCTCTCCATAATTTCAAAAAATTCTAAAGAAATTCTAATATTTCTGAACAGAATCCTGCCTCTAAAAAATCAAGTCCAGGATGTAGTTCAGTCATAGAACATTTGTCTGCTTGTGTGAGGGCTTGAGTTCAATCCCTGGCAACACAAAACAAAAAAAAAAGAAAACTAAACCTCTGATTTTTATACTCTTTATTCATTTATACATAGTGTTAAATTCAATTCAAGAGGCACATGACCATCTTGGCTAACATTTATCTGTGGCATCGTTTATTGGGGTGATTCTTAGCCTTGAGCATGCATGAAAATCTCTTGAGTAGTTTCTTAAATGTAGGTTGCTGGGCTTGCCCTTAAAACTTTTCTTTCATTAGGGCATGAAATAGAGGAGAAAATTTTCTTTTATAACATATTTCCTGAGTCTGGCGTGGACCCACGCCAGAATCAGCTAATTTGCAACCCCGGAAGAGATCCAGACTCATCCACTTCAGACCCACAGCTGCGCTGCTCGGCCGGCCCCATGTGGAAGCAACCCATCGAGCTGACCTCCCGGTAAGGGGCTCGGCCATCCCCTGGCAGAGTCCAACATTGCTCCAAGGGTTTGCTCTCATGAGCGGGGAGAGACCATGCTGGCCAGACTCAGAGTGGAGTTTTGGGCCCTGCCCTTTCCTCCGCCTCCATGCCAGTTGACTCGGAAGAGAGAGACCCACCCACACCAGACTCACATGTCCCTTGGCGATATTTTTATAGGATGCTGAATTTTGCATATGTTCTTCCCAATTTCGTTCATGTTTATATATAGTAAACAGTTATAGACATGTTTTAACTGATACCAGTAAGCCTGGCAAGAAGCCAGAGCAAACCACACATCATGCAGTTAGTTATTCTAAACATCCAGACTCCATAGTTCCTCAGAGCTCCATCCAAGAGAAAAACCTGATCTTCCCCCTTTAAGATTCATCAATAAATGCTCGGGTTGAGAGCCTTCTACTGAGACTATACCACCTACGGTAAAGCCTGGCAAGCTACCGTGTTTTATTTAATTTTATGCCAAAGACTAGTAACTAGTATGGACCTCAGTTTCATGACCTGAAGAATGGTTTCGGGCTCCTCCTGTCCCTGTAGCAAGTAGATACCCTTGGGTTGCACTTGCTTGTGACAGGACTAATGGCGATGTTACTAGTGCCCACTCGAGCAAATCGATGAGCAATGGGAAGACAGTGACAGTGACATGTTTCCAGGTGATATCAATGCTGCTTTTCTGTGGTGCACACTGGAACTGGAACTTGTACCTGAGCCCGGGGTAGGAAAGCTTATTCTTCCTTTTTTAACATAGACTCTCTACTTGCCTCTCTTTTTGTTTTGGTCATCAGTATATGATGAATTTGGTATTTCTGCCTAAATATGTGAAGTACATATTCAGCTCTGAAAACTTATCAACACAGGGCACATCATTTTTCAAAGAAAAAAGAAAAGAAAGGGGCCGGAGCGATAGCCCAGTGGGTAGGGTGTTTGCCTTGCATGAGGCCGGCCTATGCCAGCCTGGGTTCGATCCCGGCATCCCATATGGTCCCCTGAGCACTGCCAGGAGTAATTCCTGAGCAAAGAGCCAGGAGTAACCCCTGTGCATTGCTGGGTGTGACGCAAAAAAGCCAAAATAAATAAATAAATAAAAGAAAAGAAAGAGGTCTCTTGCTGTAAGTTCAAAAAGTTAAGTGGAAAAATAACCTGAAGATTGCTTGAAGATGATTTTGTCTTCAACAGCAAGTATGTTTTGCCTGAATTATGATTTCTCTGTTCAGGAGCCAAGCTGGCAATTAAGCTGGCACTGAGGAGCAGGAGTCGTTTGTTTGATATGATAGTGTAGCCTTATGTAAACTCTGGAACAATGAAGGCCTACAAGTAAGCTCATTCGAAATTCTAGTTCCTTTTCTCTTCTGACTGCCTGAATGGTGACTGCTCTTATCTCAGGGATACAAAGAAGGCTTTCAGTCCTGATGTGGCCTCCCACCTGACCTGGCCTCAGAACCGGAGACTCTTTACTTGACTAAGTTCTGGGATAAACTAAGTCAAGTAAAGAGTCTCAGGATTTGAAGAAAGTAATGCTTTTCGTAGTAGCTTCCAAAGCAATCAGGTTACTTCATGTTGACTGTATATCATGACCATTCCAAGGTATTATTTAAACTTCCATCCATCTCCAAGGTTCTATTTATTCCAAATGGAGGTTCTGCTTTATTCCAAAAATTTAAAACAGTACCCTACCCTGAGAATAGAACACTCAATACCTAACATGAATTGCCAGACTTGCTCTATTACAAGTATTAGAGATAATGTATAAAAAAATATCAAGTAGTACAGCTTGGCAACAATGCTCATTAGCTAAATGATATAAAACATAAATTGCATCTAGAAACGCAGGCAATTAATTGGGAGATGTCTTATATAATATAATCACCTATCACCCCTACCTATAGATATATCTGCCACAACCTCTGCTAAGAATCAAAATCTTTATATTCAGGCCCTACATATCTAGTTCCAGTCTGAATATTGTTTTCCAGTCTGAATATTCTTAGACCAGTAAAATATATTTCACTTAAATTGTGTTCTGGTTCTTAAATGAAAAGGAATTGCCCATGGGTCAACATTTCCCTTGCTCACTCCAAGCAGAGGGTATATATTATATATAATATATATTGATAATATATTATCAAAATTATGTAGAAAGGGCATATAATTGTGAGGTAGACAAGTGTAGTTGCCTTTTCTTTTTTACCACCTATGGTTTCCTCAATGGTTCCTGTTTCTTCATTCTGCAGTTAAATTAGCTTATAGACAGAGGTTTCAGTTCATTCAGGTGAATATGGTTACTGTAGATTCACCCTTTCTGACTTCAAGAAAGAACATGAGTCCCACCTAGAGTCTTCTATTACGAGAACATCAGCTGCAACTGGGTTAGCCCTTCAGATTTGTAATCTATAGGTCAGAACCTCTTTCATAACCTTTTCTCTCCCCAAAAAAATACCTCCCACCTCCTTCAAGTTTTCCTTTCCAGACGTTTGAGTTAGGATAACCTTAAACCACAATGCTTTTACTAAATCTTGAGAAACCCAAGACTGTGCAACTTGAGTCCATTTTCTTAAACTTTTGCTACCATTTCTCTAAGGAATCATCAGAATTTCCTCTAGAGACAAAGAACTTTTCTAGGTTTCTCCTATCACCAGAGTCACTATTTCCTTTTTTTCCCTTGAAGATACCTCATTTTTGTTTTTTCTTCCTTCTTTTTTGTTTGGGGGCATTAGAGTTACACCCATTGGTTCCTAGGGCCTTTCTGGCTCTGTGCTCAGAGTGACCCCCTAGCATGCTCAGGGGACCATATACAGTGCTTGGGATCAAAGCAGTTTCGATACAATGACAAAGCAACTCCCTCAAGCTTGTGCATGCTTTCTATTTAGCCTTCGAATTTCTGATTTGTCTCCCGTCCCTGAAACCTCTCACTTACAACATAAGTCTGAGCGAGGTGCAGTTGTGTTGCACTTAGTTCATTTTCAGAGCTAAATGTATAATAATGACATCTTCAGTCAGTCAGTCAGCACCCAACAAACACAGGGAAGCCAGAAATTGAGATGGAATGAAGACACAGAAGACTCCTTCAGAGCTGAAACATTTCTACAGATAATATAATTGGTGAATTCTCATATCCAGCTAGCACCAAATTGATGTACTATTTTAACACTCCCACAAGAATTCTCTTACGTCATTCCTGCAAAGAATTTCATTTTATGGAAGAGTTCCACAATTTAACACATTCTATTATGCCCTCATGCCACATAGTTTCATATTTTCGGAATCCTAAATGATATTCACCAAAATATTTGGCACACTATATGCTATGGGCTCCATGCTTAAACATTTTATGATCCTCAATAAATTTCTCTTGAGACTGTCTAAAATACAGCACAAACACCTTGAAAGATTATTAGACAAATATTCAAAAACAGAGCATCAGCTTACAGAATTACACCCATCCATGTTTGCTATATTGTAAACAGTTGTTAAATTTGTTTGATAATTAGTTATGCAGTAGAGAAGAACAAAGATAGACTCCAATATTCCTTCTACTGGGCAACATTAAGTTCTCAGAAATGAGAGGTTCAAAGCTCCTCTAGAAATAAAAATCAATTGAGAAGAGCAGCCCTGAAAGCATTATTGCAATCAGTCTGCCCGCTGCCAGCTAATTTACAATCCATGACAAGCAGAGCCAAGTGTGAATTATTTCCTTTATTCTACTGGTATAATAGAAGGGATGAGAGTGAAAAGGATCTGCTGAATCAGGTCATGTTTGACTGAGGAGTGACGGAGGAGTTTTCTTCAATTAATAGCCAGCTGCATAACTTGAGGTAATGCCAGCTGTGTCTTCGTCATGAAATGACACAAAAATAAAGTATTTCCTTTTCAGGTTCTGGCCGATAAAGTGAATTAATCCATCTAACATTGGAGAATACACGGGGCAAATAGAGATGTGACTTAATCACATTGTGGTCACAGTTTGATGGATAAAGAATTCTTGTTCCTGGTCAAAAATGTACAAATGAATAAATTTAGGTTCGAATATAAATATTTGATTAAATGAAAAAATTGAGAAAAGGAAGAACTGGATAGTAAAGAAATGGTGTCTCATCAAGTTCATGTTGCTTTTTTTCCTAATTAATGAAATCTACATTCATATTCAAGAGAGAAAAATGATTTTACCAAAAATCCCCATTGAAGAAATTCATGAGGGAGAAAATGTTTAGTCCAATGGCATAAAACAAACTGAGCATAAATTTAAAGAAGACAATGCCTATCAGTATATTCAGATGAGTATATTCAGATGATTCCCAACAGGTCCATCTGTTGGGAATTCCCCAGTGAGGTGACTGTACCAACCGTCACAGGCCCATATCTTGTGGCTGCTAAGCTATTTTCCTGTGTGGATGGAAGTGAGCCCACCCCCAAAACTAGCCCTTTTCTTTTTGGGAAAGGTCCCATGACATGGTTCCAAGATCCTAACTTTATGTGATTTTCTCTTTTTAGAAGATTCCCTTAACTTTTATGTAATTTTTCTCTTCTTTAGAAGGATGTTGTCCAGGAAGACTCTCTTTAAAGTATCCAACCAATGCAAAGAAGGATAGAGAAACAGAAAGTACTTAGGAACCTGGGCATTTAGAACAAACAGGCATAAAATAATCTCTCCAAACAAGAAACCAGTAGCAGTTTGACCTGTGAATTCTCTGCTGTGTGCACCCTTGATTTTCAAACTGTCACCATGGCAATATAAACACACAATTCTAAATATTCACAGGTCTGCGGAAGCAAAATGCCACAGAACAGCTTCACAAGTAGAGCAGGCAGACCATAAATCCTGCAGAGACAGGAGGATAGGGTGTGGAAACGAGCCATCACTAGTTAATGCCCTGCACCAAAGTCAACTGGGTACATGGAAGATGGAATTGGCATTCATGAAAGAAAGATTGCAGAGATTGAGTTACCTAGCTGGACGCTAGTTCACCTACGCCAGATGGCAAATCTTATAAGACTACCAAAGGCCATGACTGTTTTATATATAGGCAGAACTACTAGGTGTTTAGAGTAATGTGAAGCAAGGCCTGTACAAAGTCCTAGGATCGGGACACCTCTCAACAAGTCTGGTAATGAGTTCAGACATGGACTCAGAGGACAACCAGCACAGGATTTGGCTCTCCACATCTGTCAGTATGACAGATAAACTTAATTCCGTCATGTGAGACTCATGAGAAACAGTTGCTATTGGCAGTGCAGAAAGGCAAGGGCAAAACTAATCTGTTAATATTAGTTACATTTGGAGCAATAGAGAGATTCCTACAACCATATGGCACCCTGTTCCACTTGTGGTTGCTTTGTCTGGGAATTCTAAAACTATTAACTGGCAGTTATCTCTTCAGTGAGTACCTGGCAAGCTAAGAAGCCAAATTAACACCATCTATTCAAAAGTCACATGTTGCAGTAACAGATACCCTAAGTGAGACTCAGGGCAAGCAACTTATAGTCAGAGCATTGGTTCCATTTCTAGGCATATTCATGACAGTGTCTCCCAAGATATTAGTTTACTGATTTAAACAAGTTGACTAATTTAATATAAAATGCAGGTTTATTTTCTAGCTCTCTATCACTAACAAATGTATGAGTGAAAGTAGCAGCCTCCAGTCACTAATATTTCGAGAGAATTTTGTTTCTGTAATTTTATTATGGAGCATAGATTGTTTCTAGGCCTAGGATAAATTATATTTATAAGTGCTTAATAACTATCTAATTTAACTAACTATATATACATATATGTTTCATGGAACATAAAAATACAATATTTTCTCTCTCATTCCACAAAAAAACCAACAACACAACAACAAATAACACACACTAGTTTTCAGTTCTGACCTTTTTTCCAACACTACCAAGAAAAATTTTTAAGGGACACCATCTTGTTGAACCACAGCCTTTCACTAGACCCAAAACAAACCCCAACCCACCAACCACAAAAAAAAATAAAAAAAACTAACGAGCAAAATACAGGCAGATACACACACCCCCCATCTAGAGAAAACCTCCTGCCAGACCTATACCAACCCTTTTGATCCCGATATAAAAACTTAAAAAAAAAAAAAAGGTTAGACTCCATGCATCCAAGCAAATCTGTTCTTAATCTATAGATAACTGCAACTAAAGATTCGAATACATGTCCGTGAAGGAATAAACAGCTTTTATTGTTTATAAACTAGCATTTATTTTATAAAAGGATAGATTGACACACAGAACAAGAACAAAAACAATCAGTGTTAGCATCGATAAGAGGGTAAATAACCCTCATTCACTGATAGTGGGAATGCCACTAGCCCAGTTCTTTTGGAGAACAATATGGATATTTCTCAAAAAAAATATAAAATTGAGCTTCAACCTGATCCAGCAATTCTACTTCTTAGCATCTACCCCAAGGGCACCAAAACTCTATTCAGAAAATACATCTGTGCTTTTATTTTCACTGAAGCATTATTCACAATAGTCAAAAGATGAGGGGAGAACTCTATAATACTAATCACAAATCGTTCAACTGAGACATAAAAGAAAAAGATTCTCCAAGAAAGAATTCATTTTCCTAGCTCACATTCTTGGACTGTGACAAGTAATCATAGTAATTTTAAATATATTAATCATAATTTTAGAGAAATGAAGACAAAGAGCATTATGTATTAATAAAAACACTAATTTAGAAATACCTTAAAGATTTTATTTTTATTTAACTCTAAATTAACAGAATCAATTGAATAATTCCCAAATGTAAATGAATATATCGGTACACAGTCAGATCAAATATATGAATATATTGGTACACAGCAGTAACTATCAAGTTACTGCTTGTACTTAAGATCTGAACCTAACACAGATGGAGAAGAGAATGCAGCATTGGTAATGTTGGAGGAAACCAAACACTCTAATACAGGGTATGGTATCATAATGTTCTAAGCATGAAGCCCTAGCATAAACAGTATTGCAAATCATAATGCCTTCAATAAAATTTTTGGAAAAACTAAAATAAAAGTAAGTTATTGACAAGATCGGTAAAGCCTGGCAAGCTACCCAGCAGAGCCTGGCAAGCTACCCATATCATATTTGATATGCCAAAAACCAGTAACAGTTATAAATGTCATTCCCATGATCTGAAGTATTGGTTTGAGGCTCTAAGTGTTCCTGGAGCGAGCAGATGCCCATGTCACTAGCATGTGACAGGACATATGGAGATGTTACTGGTGTCTGCTCGAGCATATAGATGAACAACAGGAAGACAAGTGATACAAGTGATTGACAAGATGAAAAATAAAGAAATAAACTGAGTAGTTAGTACAAAAACTGTTAACATAGCTAAACTGTGGGTTCCCATTGTCAACAACCTAATTCACAAAATTGGTTCAGAGCACACTGATTTTTCTGACAACTAGGTCATACCTTAAGCAATTAATAGAAGCTGAATTTATGTATGGTATGGCTCTAAGTATCGAATGAAACAGACTAAAGAGGAAAATTGAGGAGTAGAAGACAGAAATCTTAATTTTTTGGAGTCTAGATAAATACCTTGTAGTATGGATTAGAGAAATAGTGCATTATATTGTATGTACTATAGGTATGGTGTGGTGTGGTGTGGTGTGGGATGGGATGGGATGGAATGGGATGGCATGGGATGGGATGGCAGGCATGGCACTTGCCTTGCAGATGAAGACCTGGCACTACATTTGGTCCCTGAACACTGTCAGGAATGATTCCTGTGGATAGAGGCAGAAGTAAGCTTTGAGCAAAGACAGGTGTTATCCCAAAACAATCTGGTGGAATAAAGAGTTGAGGAGCAGTATTACAAAAGCAGTATTAAACAAATACTGTGGTTTAGATATTGCACACCCAGTGATGCTAAGGGTTTACTCTTGGTTTTGTGCTCAGGGATCACTACTGGAGATGTTCAGGGGATCATAAGTAGCACTGGGGACCAAATCCAGTCTGCTGCATAGAAGGTAAGTGCCCTACCACTGTACTATCTTTCCAGTCTCACAAAGAGCATTACTTGAAAGCGAAGCTTTAGATTGATATTTCTTAATCAGTTTCTGATCATGGTCCCCATTCTACCTTTTTTCCTTCCTGTGCCGTTCTCTGTTCTATAAGTTGTCTTCTATGCTCAGTGGTTGCACCCCAAAATACAATATTCACCTGTGGCCCAACTTAGGGCTCTAGATGATAAATGCTGTTTCAGAAAATTTGAAAAATTCATTAACTAATGATCTTATATCCAATTTTACAGGAAGAGAAATAGTAATATATCCAGAATTCAAATTCCAGTTATTCAGCAGAAAATATTATACTTTCTAGTGTATTCTCAGTAGTCTTTCTTTGGGGATAGACATTATGGCCATACCCAGCAGTTATCAAGGGATATTCCCAGCTTTTTGCTCAAGGGTCACACGTGGTCATGCTCAGGGACCAGAAGCAGTGATATAGATTCAACTAGGGCAGTCACCATACATAAGGCAAGTGCATGAACCCCTGTATTCTCTCTCCAATCCCTAGTCTCTTTCATAAACATTTATATTTTTTCAATTATAGATCTTATTCCCATGACCTGAAGAAATGGTTTGAGACTCTTCATGTTCCTAGAGTGAACAGATGCTCTTGGGCCACACTAACACAAGAAGACAGAACATATGGAGATGTTACTGGTGGCCGCTCCAGCAAATTGATGAACAATGGGAAGACAAGTGATACAAGTGAAGTGAAATGAGGGAGGGTAGGCGACACTTTGCTTTGTTCAGGGCTTACTCCTGATTCTGTTCCCAGAAGTCACTCCTGGTGGTGCTCGATGGACCAAATGTGCTATAAGACATTCAACTGGATTTTGCCTACAGTATTTTTATTGTTTAGGCATGTGTTCTTTTTACCTTCAAAGGAAGGACTTCCAGGTAAAAACATGCTTTTTAATTGTCATTGTTTTAGTGTAAAGTAAGCATCTATGTTGGGTGTCTGAAAATACCAACTAAATAAATTGGTTTAATATAAATAATAAAATATAAAAAGGATAATAATTTAGTAACTTATCCATAATGACTAATTAACATATCAAGCTAATAGGACAATGATGTAAATTGCATACAAATTTAATAACTGAGAAAAACTTAAATATGCTTAACCTAATAATTTAGTTTTATTTTACAGTTAGAATTTAGGCTTAAAACATCCACAATGGCAATAGAAAAGCTTGGCACAGAAAATAAAGCAAAAAGTAAATAGGCAAGGAAATTTTAAGTAAAAAAGATGGAAGGCACTGAATTTCCTGACTTTAACTTTATGATAAAGCTATAATAATCAAACTTTGTGGTACTGAAAAAGACGTACTTGCAGACTAATGGAACAGAATTGAAAGCTCAAAGAAATGACAAAATTAGGCATATGAAATAGAACAAAAAAAAAATCTATTCCAAAAATGGTATTGGAAATAGACAGCCACATATAAAAGTTAAAAAAGGAAGGTAGAACAATATTTCACATCATTTACAAAAGGAAACTCAAAGTAAATTAAAGACTTAGGGATTAGACCAGAACCAATTAAATAAACTGAGGAAAATATAGAATTTAACTATAGGAAAAAAATGAAAACCTCAGAGGTATCTTTTATAATTAGTCTGTTGAGGCAAAGACAATACAAATTTAAATAAATAAATTGGAATATATTAAATTAAAAGATTTTTCATGGAAAAGAAACTAGAAATGCTAAAATAAAGACTTATTACAGAATAGGATGAAGTATCTGCACCAAATACACCAGATAAAATCATATTTAATACTAGTCATATTAAATACTCATAAAGTTCAACAACTAAGTTACAATAACTCATGCACAGAGAGAGAAAATTAACAGACATTTTCCCAAAGTGTCTAGACATATAGATATCTAGTTGGCATGTGGAAACTGCTCAACATCACTTATTATTAAGAAAATGCAAATCGAAACAACAATGAATTATGATCTCACACCACTGAAGATTGTATATATCAAAAAAAGGACTGATGGGGTTGCAAATAAAAATAGCTCTCAATCACTATTGGTGGGATTTCAGTCATCTGGTTCAACCTCTATGGTATGAAGGAATAAGAGTTCTCAAAAGAGAAGAGAATACAGTTCTTGTCTCTTACCTCAAAACACAAAATCATTCATTGAAGAGATATATACACAGCTATGATGATTGTGGAGTTTAGGACAAAAACCGGGGAAGAAAATAAGCCAATTGTACAATAATAGAGAAACAGGTAAAAATAAAATTATGAAATTTACTGCCACCAGAGGATATCATATTAATTGAAATAAGTCAAAGAGAGAATAATAATGGCCAGATTATCTCACTTATCTGTGGAAGTCAGAGATAAAATGAGAAGACAGTACTGAACAAGAGTTAACTCTTTGCATTGGAATAGAAAATCAATTTCTACAGTCCTGAATAAGGACACATTCTTAACATTGGAATACAGAACTATTTTGAATTGTGGAGAGTAGGGTAATACAGGGAGGGACATAGGAACAATGGTGAAGGGTTTTCCATTTAAAAGTAAAATCTAGTGTCCGGAGAGGTGTACAGTATTTATGCCTTCACCGTGGCCACACTGGAGCATTTCTGGGTATAGCCTTGGAACCCACCAGGCACCACTAGCTTGATCTGATAATCTCCTGTACTGGAAGGCCCAAGCAGCAACACATGCTCAGATCCTTACACTGAACCAAAGCCTAGTTGGCCAAGTATCACGAGATAACCCCTGCTGTCCTGAGCACTTCCTGGAAGCTTCCCCACATGCTGAATAAATAAATTCATATTTTTTGAAAAAAAGTAAAATAAAAACTGAAAAAATAGGCTTTAAAATATATGGTCATCTGATATAATAGCCATTAAAATAATTAAAATAATAGTCTGCCTTCTAGTTGTACTAAGAAATTATTTGAGTATGACATTTCATTTTTTTTTTTTTTTTTTTGCTTTTTAGGTCACACCCGGCAATGCTCAGGGGTTTCTCCTGGCTCTGCACTCAGGACCCACCCCTGGCGGTGCTCGGGGGACCATATGGGATGCCGGGGGATGGAACCGGGCCGGCATGAGCCGGCCGCGTGCAAGGCAAACGCCCTACCCGCTGGGCTATCACTCCGGCCCACATTTCATTCTTTTTATTTATAGAGTTAGACAACTCTATAAACCTCTGAAGCATCTTTCCTGTCTTAATGAATTCTTTCAGTCTTAATCGAGATCTGTGCCCTTCAAGGAAGTCTTGAGTCTTGGTAGCACTGAGAATAAAGACTTCCATGCCACTGAAATGGTGCCTGCACTGCCTTTCTTTGCATCATGAATGAAAAGCCTGAGAAAAACAGCAATGAAAAGGAGGGACGGAGGGAAGGAGGGAGGGAGAGAGGGAAAGAGAGAGACAGAGACAGACAGAAACAGAGTGACAGAGAGAGAGACAGACAGAGAGAGAGAGAGAGAGAGAGAGAGAGAGAGAGAGAGAGAGAGAGAGACTATATTGCAGTACAAAAGAAGCTGGAGCAAACTTTGTATCCATTGTACCTATTAAAGTTATCTGGCTTCCTTGGGTTTCCTGGTTACAGGATCCCATACTTGACCCAGCCATACCACTTCTGGCAATATAGCCTGGAAGCCAAAAATACGCAGTGGAAACACCATCCCCACTGTCATGTTCATAGCACCATTATTCACAATAGACAGAATCTGGAAACAACCAGTGTCCGAGAATCGATGACTGGATAAAGAAGTTTTGGTACATCTACACAATGGAATATTATGCAGCTGTTATGAAAAATGAAGTTATGAAATTTGCTTATAATTGGATGGACATGGAGAAGATCATGTTGAGTGAAATTAGCCAGAAGGAGAGAAGCAGATATAGAATGACTGCATTTATTTGCATGACATAAATATATATGTACATATTATGATACCAATATCCAAGGTCAGGTGAAGCGTGGATTAGGAGGCCTTGTCAAAGTGGAAATTATCACAAACGTGTGGGAATCAGAGGCTAGGTAAGACAGAGAATGGAACAGTGTTCCAATAATTGTCGAAAATGCTAATACCAACATAGAACTGAGCTTTAAATATAGCCAAAAAGATATGCATGACATCATTTTAATGTATATATTGTAATCCACACTGGAAGGGAAGGAAAAGAGAAAGAGAAAGAAAGAGAAAGAAATAAAAAACCTGCCATAGAGGCAGGCTAGGGAAGGGGAGGGAATTGGGGACATTGGTGGTGGGAAATGGGCATTGGTGGAGGGATGAGTGCTCGAACACTGTATGACCAAAACCCAAATATGAACATCTTATGAACGCCTTTTTAATTGTGTATCTTACGGGGTATAATAAAATATTAAAAAACTTCCTTTCTAATTCCTTAGACCAGTTTACATCCAGTTTCTTTTACTTGAAAGTAATAAGGATTAAACCCTGGCTAATAAACTATTTCACCACATGAATCTTTTCAGGGCTAAACTGAATATACTGCAATCCTGATATGACACAAGTCTACTCTTGTTTACTTAACTTTTCTTGTGGTTGCCTTTGTCATTTATATGAGGGAAACCCAACGAGCTCCTGTTACCCCATTTGGAAAAATTCACTCACTTGTACATTCATTTTTTCAACAAATATGGCACAAATATTATGCACCAGGTGCCTGCTACAGATTAACAACTGAAATCAACAGCGAAGAAGTTGATAAATAAAATGTACATAAATATATTGTAGAACTACATGTGCTACAAAGAAAATGTTGAAAGAGGATATGAGTGTTTGGACTGTCTGGTAGCTTCTGTTTTGTTGTTTTTAGATAGTTATGGAAAGCCCCATTAAGAGACTGATATTAGAATAAAAACCTAAAAGAGAGTTATGTTTCCTTTATGAGGTCTGAATAGAATACAGTAAGACTCAATTCAGAGGTTCTATGGGATTTTTTTTACATGGTTTACCTGTTTACACAAGGGAGACGTGTCCATGGATTACCTACTAGAACTTTTGCTACTAGCTCTGTGAGGCGAGAGAGAGAGAGAGAGAGAGAGAGAGAGAGAAAGAGAGGGAGAGAACGAGAGAAAGAGAGGGAGAAGGAGAGAGAAAGAGAGGTAGAGACAGAAACGAGAGAGGGAGAAAGAGGAAGAGATAAAGAAAGAGAGAGATTTGTTTTGTTTCACTGAACAAACAGAAGTGTGACTTCAGAGTGGCTCCAAGTTCTTGAATCGTTATTACTTTCAGAGTGCACTCTAGGGCATAAAGGTTGGGATGTGAATTGCTGACTAATTTTATAAAGCACCTGGGGCTCCTCAGGGCAAAGGCACTATGTCAACACCCACATTAAACAAATAGCAATAATTGGCCAAATCCTCTGGTGGTGTAAGGCAAATAAAATATGTTCCCTCTTGGAAGTTTATGACGTCTGCCAGGTTTACCACTTGGCAACCTAGATTAAGCAAGGATGAGGCAGAGGATTTTCAACCATTTTACAAGCATTGGATACAACCACAGTGAAATGTTGAGATGTTGAGTGTTTCACAGTAAAGTAATACTGAGTATAGTTTTTTTTAAAATTCACTAACAAAATTAAATTATAAATAATAATCTGAAATACTATTTGCTATATTTTTAGTAATTGCATATTAGTAAGAAATAAAGATTTATATCATATCAGATAACAAAAGCCAAGACATTTTTCATCAAATACTAGGACATACAAAACTCTATTCAACACGAGTTTTTATGAATAGTCTCATTTTTTCATTTATTTTTTGAAGGGGTTCAGATATTCAGAGTTTACTGCTGGCTCTGTGCTCAAAGATCACTCATGGTGGTTTGGGGGTCTACATGGGGTGCCAGAGTTTGAATCTGTATCGGTCATGGGCAAGGCAATTGCCCTACCCACTGTCCTTTGGCTCCAGTCTCATCTTCTCATTTTTAAGGTGAATTTTAATAAAAGAAAATTTTCAAAGATAGGATTTATTTATAGGACTCCATTTGGTACTCTAGTATGCATGTAATGCATTAAGAGACTTCTCTGGGATTCTCATGACTCTTGGAAATCATACTACTCCTAATACAGTTTATTACACATCCATTCCATCTCCTCAATAGAAAAGACATTTGTAAGAGAGAATCTGCTATTAAATCAATAAACAAACATTAGCATTTATGTTTTAGGAGAATGAAGAAATTATATAAAATAAACCAGAATTTATTCTTTTAACTCTAAAAAAATTTGTTGGGAAATATAAACTATTTTCTGAAGGTTACTAATGATCATTTTGCTTAGAATTATGAGTTAAATTCTGAATTTGGAATTACTGGTTAAAATTCAGAATTTTAACCAGAATTCATTATTACTGGTTAAAAGATCTTAGCATTAATCTAGGATGGTTCCAGAAGTCACTGCAATAAAAATATAAAAACAACTATAATACTTTGAATTTCTCTTGATTTTTTATATCATTTCAGATGTTTTCCTGTGAATTCCAAAATGCATGTATTTCTTATTTGTAAGTCTTTCACTTTCTCTGTCTCTATCTTTTCCTTTCTGTCTCTGTGTTTCTCCGCTCTCTCTCCCCCTTTTTTGGGGTGCCACACTGAGCTCAGTCCTGCCCACTGACTTTGCCCACAGAGAGCACTTCTGGAAGGCTGAGGGGAAACTTACATGGTGATGGTGATCAAATATGATTGGTAGCACACAAGGTAAACTCCCCACCTTAGGTATCCATCCCCTAAAGGTCTCATTTTATGCATAATTATGCATTTTTCATTTACTATAATACAAATGCCGCTGAGTTAGAAAGCTTTCTTTAGAGAGAGAGAGAGACAAAGAAGAAAAAGTGCCTACCCTAGAGGTAGGCAATGAGGGGGTGGTGGATGGGGGAAGGAGGGAGGGAAACTGGGGACCTTGGTGTTGGGAAATGTGCACTGGTGAAGGGATGAATATTGGAACATTGTCTGACTGATACTCAATCGTGAACCTTTTTGTAATTGTGTATCTGTGATTCAATAAATAATATTTCATTAGAAAGAAAAAAGAAAGTGATGCCTGCAAAGTTGTACTACAGAACATGTATGCTAACAATTCCTAAATTAAAATTAGAAATTAAATCACCCCCAAAGTCTTTTTTATACAAAAATATGTCATCACATGCATGCCCTTGATGTATCAACCCCATGTTTCCCAATGACCCCAGTGACTCTGTTCCAAACTTGTTTCCCCCTTCACCACCAGCCATTCTTGCCTAACTGGTTCGTCCCCCTAATTGTGTGCTATAGCCCCTCATTTGTGCAATTTTCACCTGTGCTCCCCTTGGACTATCCTGGGGAGCCCCAGGGAGCCTTTTAACCCTGGCTGAGAAATGTTATATTAAACTAATTCTCATTACCTGATCCTTGGTTCATTATCTGTTTCAAACTGTAAGAATAATGACAAAGCTAAATCTTTTAATACATTCTTAATTACTTCCTAAGGATAAATTCTTAGAAAAGAAATTGCTAGTTGATAACATTATGAATTTTTAAAGCTTTTGGTAATCCATAATTACCTTTTCAGAAGACTATACCAAATTTTACTTTCACTGTCATAAATAAGAATGCCCCGACTTTAACCAATACTTTGTATTATATGCATTTTTGTTTGTTTGTTTATTACTTGCTTTTTTGGGTCACACCTGGCAATACTCTGGCAGTTCTTTCTGGCTCTGCACTCAGGAATTACTCCTGGCGGTACTCGGGGGACCATATGGGATGCCAGAATTGAACCCAGGTCTGCCCATGCAAGGCAAATGCCCTACCTGCTGTGAAATCACTCCGGTCCCTTATATGAGTTCTTAAAACAGTTTAAACTATTGATTAGAAATGATTCACCTACTGTTATTTAACTTCCTTTACTAAAATTTGGGCTTTTATTCAAAACAAATTCATTTTCTTTTCTTATGAATTAAGTATATATATATATTTATATTAAAGTAGTACAATCACTTTTTGCTTGCTTTCTAAAGAGTCTTTAAAGATTTTTCTAAAGAGTTTTTAACACATTTAAATTAATGCCTTTTTAGAAATTTGAGAACAAGTTTTCTTGTTTTTCATTTGCCTTTACATTTTTTATGGTGGTTATGATATACAAAAATATTTGTTTTTTTTTAAGTGTACACATAGTTGTCATTGTCTTAGTATTACCTAGGTCTGTTGATGGGCTTAGACATACTGCCTCTCATTAGTTTTCTTTTAAACTTATTTAAGGGGCAGGAGCAACAGCACAGCAGGTAGGGCATTTGCCTTGCATGCAGCTGACCCAGGTTTGATCCCTGGCATCCCATATGGTCCCCTGAGCACTGCCAGGAGTAATTCCTGAGCAAAAAGTCAGGAGTAACCCCTGAGTGTCACCACTGGATATGACCAAAAAAAGCCAAAATAAACTTTATTTAAACACCATAATTTACAAAGTTTATCACTTTATATTAATTTCAGATATTCAATATACCAACACCAGTCCCACACCAATGTGCCCTTATTACCACTAAAGACCCTAGTTTCTCACCTTCCCCATTCCTACTCCTTTAGCAGGCACTAATTACATTGCTTATTACAACATATATTTCATAATGGTATTGCTAAAGTCATGACTTTTTTAGTGAGCTGTTACGTGAGAATTGGACCATCTGTGTCACTGCTTTCAGTTATTGAACTTATTAAACTATTGACTAAACTAAGTGGGCTTCTCAATTATTTTTAACAGTGTTGTTCATGTTAATTGCTTATAAGTATTCTATATTCAACCCTATCACACCACCAATGCAACTTTCCACCATTATTTCCAATCTTATATTGATTGTTTTAGATAATTTGGCAAAAATGATCAAGACATGTTTTCTGAGAAGAAAGTAAAGATAGTTCAATCTCACTTTGGAACCATTTAGCCATTTAAGCCCTTGTATAAGAAATTGCAGATACCTTGTTACAGGATAAGCATTGTGACTATATATTTTGTTATTGGTTGTCTTATATTTATATCTATTAAATGTGTTGTGCTATTTGGTCTACAGGTATGCTAGTGTTTGAAATGTCACAGCTACAGGCACCAGGAATTCCAAAGATTGTAACTGGGTGATAAAGTTAGAGTTAAATATATAATTGGGTGATATCTTTGGGCATTTTTTTTCTGATGAATTTATTTATTTTTTTATTTTTTTTATTTTTACAGTTACAAAGATATACAATTAAAAAGTTCATATTTGGGTTTGGGTCATACAGTGTTCCAGCACCCATCCCGCCACCAGTGCCCATCTCCCACCACCAACGTCCCCGGTTCCCTCCCCCTTCCCCAGCCCTGCTCCATGGCAGGTTCTTTATTTCTTTCCTTTCTCTCTCTTTCTCTTTTCCTTCCCCCTCAGACTATCTTTGGGCATGTTAAAAAGAAATCTGTCTATGTTTTATTTTGGTGGTTGGATTTAATTTAGTGGCTACATTAATGAAATTATATATTGTATATAATAAGTAACATTTTATTTATAGAAAGACTCGGTACTTTTTTTACATAAGGACATTTTGCCTAAAAAGAAAATGACTAGCTATTGCCTAATTTTGTAGACTTTAGTTAAGGACCCAGATGATTAGCTATTGCTTCCACCTCATTCATGAATAATCATCCACTTTCTCACTGAAAAACAGCACTACTTTAATAATCACTAAGACTACAGGTGTATGTATATATAAGTTCCTAAGTCCTAGAGTCTATAACATATTGTAATCTGGAATGCAAAGTATATGCTCCTGCCCACTGAACTATCTTCCTAGACTTCATCAATCTTATTTCATACAAATGTGAATCTTTTAACACAATGCCAGATTCAGTTTCCAATTATAATTAGGACTTCCTCTATTTAGATTGAGAACTTTCCCATGGAAGTGTTTCACACCATGAATGATAATGTAGCTTTATTTATGAACTCTATAAATTTAAATAAAAATACTACTTTTAAAAGTTTCTAAAGACAAACAAAATACTTCTATGAGCCTGACACCTTTTTGTAAGGACGGTTTTATGTATTTGTATTTTATTTATTTCTTTATTGGATCACTGTGTGAGATACTTTAAGTATCTCACACAGTGATCCAATAAAGAAATATATAAAATTTCTTTTTATTTATTAAATAAAAGATAATATTATTTCCAATTTTATTTATTTATTAAATAAAATATAACATCATTTCCAATTTTCCCAGTCATTGCTTAAGCCTGCCTCTAAAAAGACTTTCAATAATTTATCTTATATTGCTTGTTTTAGATAATTTGTCCAAAATGATTGGGTTCAGTCATATAACGTTCAGTCATATAATGTTCCAACTCTATCCTCTACCAGTGTATATTTCCAAACGTCTATGTCCCTTTTTCTCTTCTGCTCACCCAAGTCCCCAGACTGTCTCCATGGAGCACTTTCCGTCTTTTTCCCTCTTTCTTTCTCCTATTGGGCAGTATTGTTGGCAATACAGATACCGTGACATTATCATGTTTGCTCCTGTACCTGCTTTCAACATGCAGCTCTTATACAGAGTGATCATTTACGACTCTCTTTGTCATAACTGTCCCTTCCCTATCACAACTGTCTTTTCCTCCAAGCATTTGAAGCGGGCTTCCACCTGTGCCCCCAGTCCTCCTGGGCTTTGTTTCTACTGGCCTTGGGTACTGTTTTTATATTATGCTTATATTTACATGTAGGGATGTTTCTAAAGATAACTTGACCAACTTTTCTCCCACCTGATATTTTTTATCAAGGTATATAAATCAGTTTCAGTCAGTCTGGGGTGTATATATTGTCCCAGCTGCCAGATGAAATGCACTGATACACATACATACATGTGTGCGCACACACACACAAATGTATTTTATCATTTAGAAGCATTAAGCAAATGCCATTCTGTGATATATATAATCAATACCATTCTATTATGTATTAATTAATGCATTAAGCAAAGGTTATTCTGTGATATATATAATCAATACCATTCTATTATGCATTATTAATAACATTATCTCTTTGTGTTTCATTCCATCTACATATGAATGTATGCATGTGCATATGTATAAATATATGAAACTGTTTCACCAACTGTTAGGAATGACTGCTGTCTCATTTTCTCTCACCACAGAAAACTGGGAAAGACATTTTAGGAGGTGAGAAATAAAGCATCCTCTCTCAAGTTTTTGCCATTCCCCAAGAGAAACACTATCGTCTCAGAGTTGGTCTCCATGCCAACACTGCACACCTCTGTGACAGTTTTTCCCAATCACCAGGGAGTAATTTTCCACTTTCAGCTACAAGGAGTGAGCAGCACCCTCTTCCTCATAATCTAGTGCTAAGTGATTTAATAAATGTTTCATGAAATTCAAAAACAGTAGTAAGATTTATAACAGAAATGCTCTTCAACTGTCTCCATTCTCACAGCCTGACTCTGGAGTTCTTTAGATTAATTTTGGAAAGAACATGTACTTTTTCCATATTATATAACATTCTGAGCAACATTTAAATGAATGTCTAATGAGATGTTGCAAATAGAAACATAAAATATTTCTATACCACTAGCAAGATTTACATGTCATAATATATTGCTTAATATTTCAGGAACCACTGTAGTAAAATGTTAAAAAATAAATTGTTTAAAGGGGGTGAGTGCCTAGATCACCCTTGGTGCCTAGATAACTGGTGGACTTAGAGAATGAGCAACCAAATATTCAAACCACAGAGCCAACAAAACTGAAAACAGGATACCCAAATTTAACCACCAAAGTAAAGAGGTGTCTATCAAAAAGGGCAGGGGTGAGCTGGTGTGGAGTGGGAGAGAGTAGTAGAGGAAACCTGGGAATACTTGCAGTAGGATCGCTGATGGAACATTCTATGTCAAAAGTCCAACTATAAATAACTTTGTAAGTCATGGTGCTTTAATTAAATACAATTTTTAAAAACCAACAAAAATAAAGGGCCAGATAGACAAAGAAAAGTGAACATAAAGAATGTTACTGAAAACCCTAAAAACCCATCAGAAGAATCTCCAACACAATTTACAGAGTGGATGATAAGAAGTAGCAAAGAGCATGAAATATAGTTTCATGCATGTGGCACAGTTTCTCAGCATGCGCCACATACCGGGCATGATGCCAAGTGTGATGTACTTGGTTCTAGTCCACACTACAATTTTAGGAAGCGTTTCAGAGGAAACCTAACTGGTCCCTCCTAACTCTCAGACACCAGGTCAGTGAGTTTTTCATGAAATCATCTCCTTGTACCTTCGCAACCATGGCACTAATGGCAATAAGTCATTCCCATTTGGGAAATGAAGAAGCCAAGTATCAGCTCAAGACAGCATTGCTACAAGTGAGAATTCACAGTCTGACTATTAAGTCTTATCACTCTTTCTTGTTTAACTAAAACTTATTTCTGAAAATAATGACTGTATTTTTAGTGCTCTATAACATGACAGGAATTGTTTAAATGGCTTCTAATGCCTCATCTTGAATCTTTCCAAAGTCCTTATTAAATGGGGACCATGACTGCCTGATCCTACCCAAAAGAGAAGAAAAATTGAGAGTTTGAGGTCATAACATGCCCAAGATGACACAGCTCGTGGTGATATTGTCAAACAATATAATTTCAAACTGTAATATTTTTAAATTCCTATAGTTTTATAAATATTCACCAGTAAATGTAATGGAATATGGTAAAAATATTTACAAATTTGTAAAGAATATAAATGATCTAGCATTAAGAAAACAAGTACATGGTTTCTAATTCTATGATAGACAATTTTCCTTAGAAACAAACTTTTCTGAAACGCAACAGGGTAAGGAAAGCAATAACATACAACGGAGACAGTGAAATTAACATGCAATAACTGTTGGCATCTCAATCAAAAGCATGTCTTACTGCTTTCCAAAGACCTCATTATGTTTGAATACTGAGGCTTTAGAGTTTTGTTTCTTCTTATTTCTTTTTTGGGGGTGGAGCACATCAGGCAGTGTTCAGGGCTAACCCTTTACTTTGCACTCAGAGATCACACTGGCACAACTTCTGGGACCATTCGTGGTGTCAGGGATTAAACCTGGGTCTGGGAGTTCAAAGCAAGTGCGTCCCCAACTGTATTATCACTCTGGACCTGTGGGACCTGTTTCTATGTTAATCACAGTAACTTATAATAATTTAATGACAAGAAAAGCATTAGACATATAACTATATGAATGTATATAGTTATTTCTTAAACATCTGGGGTATGGGATGTAGAAGTTGAAACACATAGAGCAAGGGGAAATTACTTGTGGAAAATATAAGGAGAAAAGCCAAAAAAACACACACTTGCTGCCGTGTTGAAACATGTGTGACTCCCTTCTTAAAAGTCGCAGTGCTCAAACATCCCAGCCCCAACTCAATGGTCAACAAGAAATGATATTAACAATTTGTGAACTCTCTTTTCATTCAAACTTCTGAGGACTAAAGCAAATGAGAAAGAATTTGAATAAAATGGTATAACAGACCTAGAATCAGCATTAAGGCAGAGGCACTTGGTAAAGGGGCCTGAAATCTAACCCATAATGTTCTGATTCCCACTATTGCTTTGTTTCTCTTTCTGCTTGCTGGTTTGTTTGGGCAGTAGTTGTGAACCACTCTCGGAGCTTTTGGGTCACCCCCATACAAAGCATCCAGTTCTTCAAGTCCCCTCCTAGGTCTGACATACAATTTTATTCTAATTCTTTCCCATTCTCCATGTGTGCGTCCCAGCAAATCAAGCCCTCCCTGTCTTGAGCGCTTTTCCCTTCAGTAGCATGAGAACCCTATGATAGAGATACATTTTGTTTCCAATTGTTAAAATGCAGTGATTAGAGGCTGAAGGACATTAAGTGACTTACACATGGCGCAATCATGCCTTGGAAATGTCTTTGTAGTGGGTGAAGTCACTGTGATAGCACTCTTTTGTCCGGCATTCATAAAGTATGCCACAAGAAAATACATTTCAGGAATTGGTACAAGAAAGCTCTGTCTTTCGGGAGAAATGAATGCTATGTTCTTATCAGCTGACAGTTGTGTTTTTCTACTAAGTTTTGCCACTATGTAGCAAGGGAAGAGGTTTCTGAGGAAACACAATGGCCATCATTACTGCAATAACTATCTCTCTTTGTTCAATTTTTCCTTCTCAAAATTAACAATTAAAAAAGAAACTTTATTACCTTTATACTTTTTGTAAGATCCTGAAAATCATTTCTCAAAATAGATGGGGCAATAGTAAGGGAAAGGAAGGAAGGGAGGGGGAAAGAGGAAGTGAATGGCTAAGTAATCAATCAAGCAAACATAAATAGCTTCCATTTCTATTTTTTTTAGCATGTCTTTGGAGAATACTTTATTTTTTTATAATTTTTTTATTTTTACAATTACAAAGATATACAATTAAAAAGTTCATATTTGGGTTTTGGTCATACAGTGTTTCAGCACCCATCCCGCCACCAGTGCCCATCTCCCACCACCAACGTCCCTGGTTCCCTACCCCCCCCCCAGCCCTGCTCCATGGCAGGTTCTTTATTTCTTTCCATTTCTCTCTCTTTCTCTCTTTTTCTTCCCTTCCAGACTATGGATTACAGAACATACATTAAAGGGTTGTCATGTGTATCTTTTTGCCTCTATTTAATGCTCAGTTCTAGGTTGGCATTAGTACCCTCGACAATTGTTAGCACACTGTTCCATTTCTATTTTTAATTATGGGAAAAGTTCACTACATCTCAAGTACTCAAAAGTTAACATAAACCAAAAGAAGTTTTGCTAAGTTTAATATTAGTCTCACCTACACTAAAATGAAACTTTGTAGGATACTATTTATACTTTTATCCTTAGTCTTTTTTTTTAACAATTGCAATTTAGTCTTAACTTTCTTCATCTTCTCCATTGGTAAATTCATGATCGGTGGCATTATTATGAGCATTATTTGTTGCCCAGTTTACCATCCTAGATCTGGCAACCCTGCTATAGCTAGTAATTAGCTAGATGGTCATAAGTCACTAAGACACTGAATATACAATTATTTGCTTCTTTTAACTTGGATTATAGTAGCCATGTGATTGGTGCTCTCTTATTTTAGTTGCTCACATTCTAAAAGAGCAAAACATTTCATTAAGTAAAAGAATGAGCTAAAATAGCAATGTGAAAATAGAGAAAATGAGTTATCAAGCCACACAATGCTAAAAACAGATCTGTATTGCTATATTTGAAAATAAAGTAAAATCAAAAGAAGAAAGTATATGCTGGTAAGGAAATGAATGTATCAATTAAAACTAGAAGTTCTAGAAGAAAGACCTTGGTATAGCAACACTTCTGCCTTCTTAGGTGGAATAAGCTAGCAAAAGGAAGATGCAAGATATCATCTGTTTGGGGGTGCAATTATTTGTTTTTTTTTTACTTGAATTTCGGGCTATACTGAGAAGTGCTCAGAGATTACTCTTGGGTCTGTGCTTGGGAATAATAACTGGAGGTGCTTGGAAGATTATATGTGATGCCAGGGATTGAACTGAAGTCCACTGTGTACAAGATAGAGTCCTAGCCTCAGTATTATGTGTGGTCCCATGTGATGTGCATTTAATATAGGTCTATGGCCATCTATCAGGCCGTGCATGAAGTATTCACTTTAGAAAAACTACTGGGACTGGAGCAATAGAAGAGCCAGTAGAGCATTTGTCTTGCACACGGCTGACTGGGTTCGATTCCCAGCAACCCCCATGGTCCCCCAAGCACTGGCAAGAGTAATTCCTGAGTGCAAAGCCACGAGTAACCCCTGAGTATCACTGGATGTGACCCATAAACAAAAGTAAAAACAAACGCTACTGAACAATGAATGTGTGTGTATTCACAGTCAAAAAGATTTACCCATTTTTCTTCCTATAAATTTTAATTGCACATTTAATATATACTAAGCGCTGCAAAACTCTGGTAATAGATAATAACACAGACTAAATGTCTTCTCTCCTGGAGTTCATAGCCTAATTGCAGAGATATGGGGATTTAAATAAAAAGGTAAATTATAACAAATGTCATTCTAAATCTGTTGCTTAGAGAAACTTTGTAGTAACCTATGAGCGAAGATATTAAGGGACTGTACCATGAAAGTATCTGGTAAAGACCAAACCACTTACATGTGTTTAAACAACAGGTAGTATATAATAGAAAGTTAGTCAAACATTTAGAGAAAAATACATGAATTTATACCCCAAAATGCAGAGGAGTAAAAGATTAGTACATACAGATTTTTAAGGTAGAACAAAAAAGCATCAAAATTGTTTTCACTTGAGGACTAGAGAGAAGACAGCAGGTAAGAAATTTGCCTTGCATGTGACCAACCCTGCTTGAACCCCGGCAACAAAGATGGTACCCTAGTCACATCAGGGCTTATTGCTAAGCCAGAGCCAAGAGCTAAGTCCTGAGCAAAGCTGAGTGTCAAAAAGCTAAGTCCTGAGCACAGCTGTGTGTGAACTCAAATGCCCCCCAAATTTTTTTACCCTTAGTACACTCAGGCATTCACGTTTACTTCTATTAAGCAAGATAAATGCCAGTGGAAGAGTTCGAGGCTCTGATCTCTAGCTGGAAGAATCATTTTAGAGTGACTTCCGAGTTCAGAGGAATTTGAGGATAGCAATGCTCACTGGATTCATTAATTCACACTATATGCAAGACATCATGAATACAATATGTGTACCGCTTCAATCTCAGAGGCAGAATGAGGAGTCGTAGTATAGGAGGCAAGACACTTGCTTTGCATGAAGCGGATCCCAGTGCAATCCCTGTCATCAGAAATGGTCACTTATGCAGGAGTGACAATGCAGAAGTCACTCCGGAGAATAGAAGGAATAGCTTCTTGAGCACCAAGGCATGCGCCCCCAGTTTCCCTCCCTCAAATGATCTTTCTCAGCTGAGACTGAGTATCCAGGACATGTTTTACATAGACTTAAGCCACACTATATAGGGGAAAAATGTAGTGGAACGGTTGTGAACTTAGTTGCAAGCTAATTTTATTTTTTAATTAAGTGCAGCTTTGATTGATATCTACTGTTGCCATAAGGAAGTTTTTTAAACTTCAGTGCTTCATTCACTAAGTAAACAAATCACAACGATAAATCTACACTATGCCTTAGTTGGTATCTGTCTAGTCTTCATTCCATGAGACTATTTTTTAAAAATATTTTATTATACCACCGTGAGATAGACAATTACAAAGATGTTCATGTTTGGACTTAGCCACTATTTAATGGCTAAATATGTCCTAAGAAAACATTCATTTAAAAACTAAGTATATAAGTGCTATTTTCATTTAACATTTAAAAATTAAGAAAATACAATATAATTTATATCATATGAGCAATTACTATTTCCAGTATTTTGAAACATATATAATATGTATATATGTGATCAATTTCCATGTCATTTGAAAGAGATAATTTCATTTTTTACATAGCTTTCTGTCCAGAAATTAATTAGGATAAAACTTAAATATTTATTTTTGCCAAGTTTCATCCTAAGAATATATATGGTTGTAATCTTCCAGTGGAATTTAAGGATAATCAGCTCAATTCAGGAGAACTGAATATGTTAATGCATATGAATATGAGTGGTACTGATTTTTTCTAAATGAAACTTTCTGATAAGAGAACATTCTTATTTATTGATTGATTGATTTTTGCCTTTTGGGTCACATCTGGCAATGCTCAGGGGTAACTCCTGGCTCTGCACTCAGGAATTACTTCTGGCACTGCTAGCAGAACCATATAATATACCTGGGATCAAAGCTGGGTTGCCCATGTGCAAGGCAAATGTCCGTGTGCAAAGCAAATGCCCTACCCGCTGTGCTACCACTCCAGCCCCCAAGAGGACTTATTTGTTTTGCTTTTGGGGGATCACACCCGGAATGCTCAGGGGTTTATCCTGGCTCTGCACTCAGGAATTACTCCTGGATTGCTCAGGAGACCATCTGGGAAGCCGGGATCGAACCCAGACAGGCACACGCCAGCCGCAAGACAAACACCCTACTCACTGGACTATCGCTCCGCCCCAAGAGGACATTTTTAAAGCCACTCTCTGAGTTCCTATAATGTCAAATACCAGCTATAGTAAATAAATTCAGGAATATGATATAATAATAATATTGTTTATATACCTTTTAAAGACTTTCTGATTGGGAAGGCTAAAATACTAAAAGATTTCCTAGATAATAGACAATTTGAAAGATTGCTTACAGTATTCAAGAAGAGAGTAGAGTTTTTCTTTTTATTTTTGTGGGTGGGGGATGTGATCATGATTAAGTAAGTTTACAAAATTCAGATTGTTTTCTAAGCATATGGGAATAAATGACATACAAAAAAAAGAAAGTGGGGCACCTTTTGAAAGAACAGTTTTTTGATATATAGTTTAATTAATTGTTGTAATTTTAAATATTTCACAGGTTCAATACTGAAGTAGAGCAAATTTTGTTTTTATTTAAAAGTTTATTGTTTCTAAGGGTTTCCAAAATAAGAATAGCCTTGTTTTTTAGATAATGCTTCTTAAATATTAAGTTTGGGTATGGCACGGAAGGCATTAGCAGTGAATAGTCTGAAGATATGTTAAAGTTTAATTCATCCGTGAAAATGAATGAGTTCCAGAAGTGGAACATGGGTGACTCCATATTTATAAACATAACAAAGCATATGAAGACAAGAGATCATAGCGATCAGAATGAATTTCACATATTTCCCTAAAGCATACACACAACTGGATAATGCCGAACAAGTATAAAGCCCATTCATTCATTTGTTCATTAATCCCACATGTGTATACTGAACCTATATTCTAAGTGAGATCACTTTCGAGTAATCTAAAGGTTAAATGACAGCTAGTTCTTATTTGCTAGCACAGGAAGACAGGAGCTTGGGAGCTCAGCATAAATAAGTATCAGCTATGCTAAAGTGTCCTTAGGACACTAATGAATCCCAGAGGAAGAGCCACTGGGATTAACCTAGTTCTCAGGTTTGGACATCATGGAAGAAAAAGTACAGACAAAAATATGGGGTGCGGCTGGTTAATACCTTGATGAAGGCAGCTATGGAAAGATAGGAAAAATAAGCAGGAAATTGAGAACAACATGTTCATTGTTCCTAGAGTCTTGCAGGACATGGCAAATGAAGGTGAAGGCAGAGGCGATGGGAGTGAGCTCTGGATTAGTGGCAGTCGAAAGACCCAGCTAAGATTTGTATTTAATCTTCAGGGCCATTGAAAGTTTTTCTTTTAAGAAAGAATAGAAAACCAGGGAAGTGTAAAATAATGCTACTGTCCTATTTACAAGCTAAGGCAGACAACTCAGCTGTTCACCAGTTTCCAATTTCCTTCAGCTCCCTGACCCTATAGGAGATTTGTGCTTCCCTGCCTTCTTGAAGTTAACAAAGTTGCACTGCTATAAAAATATGAAATAAGGGGCTGGTGCGATAGTACAACGGGTACAGTTGTACCCGTTGCCTGGACGCGCCGAGCCGAGTTCCATCCCCAGTGCCCCATATGGTCCTCCAAGCACCGCCAGGAGTAATTCCTGAGCGCAGAGCCAGGAGTAACCCCTGAGCATTGCCGGGTATGACCCAAAACTAAAATAAATAAATAAATAATATGAAATAAGGGACAAGAAAGAAAGATGCTGCATTTTCTGCATGGAAGCTTTTTTAAATGCTACTGCTTGGGTCTCCAGTCTTTCGATCTATAAGAGGGATCTTAGAGGCCTGAGATTGGTATGGAGGTGGTCTTCTGAGTGAGCACTGGCGGACAGCTGGCCAGAGGACCAAGGCCATTCAAAGTGCTGCTTGTCACTGAAGAATAACTTTCCCTTACTTGGCTAATACACCTATCCAAGTAACAGGATACTCATAAAATAAGGAAGCTACTAGTAATGATATTGAATTGGTTCAATGAAAAAAACCTGCTATTTCATTGAACTGCTCACCTGTTTAAAATGAATCCATCATACCAGCAATTATATCCCTCCAAGATTATGGAAGTGATAATTGCTAGAGCTCTGATTCCTATATTAAATTAGAATTAGTTTGGGGCTAGGGAAACTTGAAAAATGCAGAGTAGAAAGATGAGATAATAAGCATTTATTTAATAATTGGTAGAAAGAAAATGGTATATTGGTAGTTTGATAACAGTATTATAATACTTTTGTTGAAGTCATTGATGGATATATTAATTTTGTTAATGTCCTAAGATGAATATCGAGTATCACTGTGTTCTTTCTGTTTTCTGCTGTTGCTTACTGCCTGCCCCTCAGCAGTAATATTTGTTTACCTTTGAGCAGATGTTTAGAAAGACTGGGAGATGCAGAGGAAGCCGGGATTCTTTCCAAGAGAAGGGTCTAAGTATGTCAAAAATGGGATAATTCACAAATAAACTATTCTTTAGATATATTTTTAAACCTTCTGCACTGATTGGGATTTATTAGTATCACAAATGAAGAATTTCTTATTCTATGCCTATAAAATCAAATTAATTTTTCTCATCTAAAATTTTACATGGATTAGGTTCTACAGGAATAGATTTTAACCATAAACATGGAAATAAGATATTTCTTAAAAAGGAGATAATAAAGGAAATACTTTTATGAAATGCCAGCTTACAAATTTGCCTGTGAAATCCAAATGCCTTAGTCAATCCTTTGAGAGTTGGTCAGAACGATCCCTTGGGTAAGGATCCTAACCCATACAAATCGCATGAAAATTAGAAGACAAATGAAGATGTGACACATGGAAATTCATTTGCTAGTAAAAACCCTAGGATGAAAATAGAATAACTTTACTTTTTTTTTGTCACACCAGCAGAGCTCAGGAGCCACTCATGATGCAGCAGTGAAGGGTCACTCCTGTTGGTGCCCAGGGAATTGTGTGGTGTTGTACCGGCCGTGGGCGCTGCCCTGCATTCGTATACTCTAGACCTTTGAGCTCTCTCCCTGGCCCTATTATTAAAAAGCAATAATCTTTTTTAAATGATGTGTTTTTATTCTCCATCACAATTATTTAAAATATGTACACTTTGAAATAAAGTATATTTATTTAATTTGTTGAGTTCCCTCTAATAGAAAACCTTCTTAGAATTTTATAAGGAAAATTAACTATTTTAAACAAAGAAGACTCTTAATGTGAAACTGATATGGATGCCAATGAAAGTGTGTTACTTTCCATTTTCTGTGTAGCAAAAAAAAAAAAGAAAACTACATTTATTTTTCACTATTTCACATAGTAACTGTATTTTAGCAGCATTGCATTTGCAAGACAAAGAGGAAATTAGTGTGAAGTACTTTATACATGGCTAATATGCTTTTCAGAATCAGAGCTAGGAACTATGCAGAGAATTTTTTCATATCCTTTTCATGTATGTCTAACTACTGATACATATTAAAAATACATGTGATTCCACTGCCCACACTTGGCAGACAGGAAAAAGAACTGTCACTTTTCAGCATCCAAACTGCATTGCCAGAGGGCTTTAAGCTGGATTGGCCTGTCTGTGCGTTGCCAGATCACTGAGGAAATAGTTGGATGGGGTGTCAACAGGTGTTAAACACGCTGCTGAGCAAATGACCTCAGCAGGCCTGAGGACAGAAGAGAAGGGTTGTCACATGAGGTGCTTAGTGGTGACCCTAGAGGAATCTCAGAGTCAAAGAAATCTGAGCACAGAAAGATTTCATGACATTTCAAGTCCCTTAGCAGTGGAACAGCAGGATTCATTGATAAAGGAGCAAATAAAACCCCACAGTAGATAACAGAACCCTCCAATAAGAAAGCAGCCCCCACACCTACCAGTCAATGAGAATAAACTTAGCAACGGTTGCACAGCTGTGACTATGACTTATCTTCTGGGTGCAAAAATATCCCCACCTACTAAGAGGGAACTGTAAGGGACAGTTGCTTGTTTGCCAGGCAAGGATCTGTGAAGTTCAGGGGCATTAACTAATTGCTAATCAGAGTTCATGATTATTACTTACCCCATTAGACAGATGGAAAAATACAATCACAGAAAGGGAAAGGCACTTGCCCAGGGTAAGAACAGAAGAAAACTTGGGGCCGGAGCGATAGCCCAGCGGGTAGGGCGTTTGCCTTGCACGCAGCCGCCCATGCTGGCCCAGGTTCGATCCCTGGCATCCCATATGGTCCCCTGAGCACCGCCAGGAGTAATTCCTGAGTGCAGAGCCAGGAGAAACCCCTGAGCATTGCCGGGTGTGACTCAAAAAAAAAAAAAGAACAGAAGAAAACCAGAATATTAACCTAAGACGCCAGCTCCCAGAACACCCACTCTAATCCACCCAGTTCTATGAACTCCCAGAGAAGAAATTACAAAGAAAGAATTTCCCAGTCTAAGTGGCTAGGAATACATTGAATTTACATCCATTCTTTGTATGTAAATAACACCAGTAATGAAGATAGGAACACAGAGGATGAAAGAAGCCAAGAAAGAGACAATAAATATAGAGTGGCTGAGCAGGCCCAGAAGAGGAAAAAAAGGTTAAATAGCCAAAAACTTTGAAGTGTGTTTCTTGAATAGTCAGGAAACATGTAAAGACAGTGCTATGGAGATAGGTCCAGCTGAGATGGCCCAGCCTCACCTGCTCCACCACTTAGCTGGGGGAGCTTGGCTGGTTTGATTCTATTTATGCTTTTTTTCCTATTTGCAAGGATAGTAAAACCCATTTCAAAGCATATCTGTGAATACTAAGAAAAACATGATGTGCACAGATTTTAGCATAGTAAGATGCTACAAAAATCTTACTAGGTAGCAAAGGATTTCCTTTCCTACAAGGAAAACACAAAATATTTTATACTAACCAGTTAGGGGGAGATGCAAGTGGAACTTTCAATGAGACAAAATGCATGTAAAATAAATCTGTAAATTCCAGACACACAACTTCCATCAGCTCAGTTCAAACTGACTGGAGGGGTGATGTGTTTGATGTTTGCTTTGAAGGGAATAAAGCTTCCTTGATCTTTCACAATAGGACGTCTCAAATTCATGAATTGTTGTATGTGGCTATTTCAAGAGATAAGTATGCAGCTTTTGTGTGCAAGCCCATAAGTGTGGCAGAAGAGTTAGAGACAAGTGAAAATGCATTCTATATGTGGTGGAAGTGGCTGGCTGAGATGGCACTCACCAATCAGCTCTCTTATTTGTTCAAATGAGTCTGGAGAGTGGGAGGATTGGCAGAAGAGCAGAAAACAGAGACTAATTCACTTAGCAATGAAACATAAGATACCAAAGCAGATGTCAGACTCTGTGCTGGGTATCTGGGTACAGAATAAATAGGATAGAGTTGACAAAGAGCTCCCAGGATACTAGCAGAGAGACAAAGGAGAAAACAGCAGGCACAAAACTATTTGTGAAGTGTTAAATACTCTCTAGCCCCCACCCCCACTTCCAGATCTCTCCAATAAAGCCGGTGCAAGCTATAAGGGAAGCACAAATAAATGGGATACAACAGTGGGAGTGATGGAAAAGAAGTTTGAGAAACAAGTCTTCAGATTTAAGATGAAAAAAATCAAGGGGCATCACAGTAAGCAGATGACGAGGGACATGTTCTATCAGAAAGAAAAATAAAGGCAAGGCTGACAGAAAAAGTAAGATGGCATATTTAAGGGATTGCAAAATGTTTCTCAGGAACTGTGAAATTGGGGTGTGTCATGCAAGTCCGAGAAGTTCTGTGCTGAAGAGACTCTGGAGAGCCATGGAAGAATGTAGGGAAGGACTAGGCCTGACCTTCCCTTTTCGAACAGACCCTATGTATAGGAGAGGAGGAAAGCAAGGTGGGTGACTATATTTAAGACTTGCACACTATGTAACAAGTTTCTTACTGCCTGGAATTTAGTTATGATAGAATTTCAGTGTCACTGAGTGTGAAACGAGGGACTTAATGAATGGACCATAGCATAAGCAGAATACAGAAAGATAAATAAAATGCCAGACAGTTCTAGCTTCAAGAAAAGATGGCAGTGTTTAGGACAATAAAGACCCTGAGACATTTCATAAGGTGGGTGGCACTGCCCCCTTGGGTAGTGCTGGAAGACTGGGTGAAGGAGATGGGCAATAGGTACCTCCATGGAAATTGGGGCATGACACTTTCTGCTTGTTTGATTAAAGATGGTAGACTTTCTAAGGCATGCTGAGAAATTTTGTTTCTAAAAAGGGGTAGTAGGACAAATAAATCTGGGAACCTGTGCCCTAGAATGCGAAGAATGACCAGTTTCAAATGCTTTTGTGAAACAGGGCTTCCTTTTTCTCTCTTGCTAACCTCTGCTACACTGTCTTCTCTGCCCTCCGTCATACTTCCCCTCTTCTCCTAATTTAAATAGAGATATGCAGTGAAGAGATCAACTTCCCACACCATGGGGGAGCCCATTTTCAATATCTGGACTCCACAACTAATCAGAGCTCCACCCAAGAGAAAAGCCCATCTCTTCCCATTGTGGTTCATCAGTAAATGTACGAGATGAGAGCCTACTACTGAGAGTATCCCACCCGCACGGCAGAGCCTGGCAAGCTACCCGTGTCACATTTGATATGCCAACAACCAGTAACAGTTATAGACCTCATTCCCATGACCTGAAGGAATGGTTTGAAGCTCTATGTGTTCCTGGAGTGAGCAGTTGCCCTTGGGCTACACTAGCATGTGATGTATGGAGATGTTACTGGTACCTGCTCAGCAAATCGATGAACAACAGGAAGACAAGTGATACAAATGATGCAGTGAAGGAGTACTGGAAAGACAGTCAAGCAGCCAGAGGGAAGAAAACAGAGAGACAGAGATTCAAAGCAATAGTTTTAAAACACACTTGAGCAGATAGGTGATGATGTTTCCTAAGATCACTAGAAAAGTAAAATGAAAAATAAAATTAAATATAGGAATAGGAATATAAACACATACTTATGTACACAGAACAAACAGTGATTCTCAGTCTTCATGGCATTTTCTGACACCGAGAAACAGAAATGCTAAAGGCTTGGAAGAATAGAATGTGGTTTTCCCTCTAAAAAGATGTCTTGGAGTAACAGAGGAGAAAACATCTTTTTTTTGTTTGTTTGCTTTGGTTTTGGGGAGGCAGTCACATCCAGTGTTCTCAGGGCTTAATTCTGGTTTCTTGCTCAGGGATTACTTCAGGCAGAGCTCAGGGCTTACTCCTGGCTCTGGTTTTGTATTGTTTTGCTTCTGTTTGGGGGCCACACCCAGCTGTGCTCAGGGCTAATTCCTGACTCTGCTCAGGGATAACTCCTAGTGGACTTAGGAGATGATACCAGGTGCCAGGAATCAAACCTGGGTCAACCATGTGCAAGACAGGCACCCTACCTGCTGGACTATCATTCCTGCCACTATCCATGGCTCTGAGCTCAGGGATCACTTCCGGTGGGGTTTGGGGTATCATATGGGATGCCAGGGATCAAATGATGATTCACCATGTGCATAGCAAATGCCTTACCCATTGCACTATTGCTTCAGACTCCCATAGGATGTCCTTGATTGAGAAATGCTATAGCTACTCATCAGTTTTCAGGGGATGGAACGGCAAGTGGTCTAGAAGGTCTGACCACCTGCTTCTCTCCCGCCTCTAAATCTGCCTCCACCCTCCTCTTTTGCTTTGGTTTTCTCTCACAATTTACCACTTGATCATTGATTGCATTAGATTCTCTCTTTTGCTGAGTAATTCCAGTCTCTTCTCAGATCACATATAAACAACTCTTCTTCAGGACATTCAGGAAGCCATACCTGATCTCCTGGGGCCAGGTCAAATACTGCTTCATAGACTCATTGAACCTTATGTACTGCTCTTCCGTAACACCTGTTTCACTTAAATTTTTTATGTTTGGGTATGTACATGTACACATCTATGTGTGCTTATACCAAGTGGTTTCATGCCTGTTTGCATCATTTGATTTTAAGTTCCATGTGGACAGATTTCTCTATCTGACTGTGCATACCACTTTGCCCTCATGGTCTACAAATAAACGGTGAACTGAAATAAGAAAGAGACAGTCTGGGTTTGTGGTAAGTGGCTGAGGGAGCCGAAAGGAAAAGGTGTCAAAGATTATCTTATTCTAGTTAACACTTTGCCTACCCTAAGTACTAGGTTTGCACAGTTTTTTGCTTTCTAGAGTAAGTGGGAAAATATGACGATTCCAAGTATTATTGAAGTATTATTACAAGTATTATTTAAGTTTCCCAAAATCTTAAGACTACAAACAAAGGCACAACAGGGAAGCCTAGAGGACGAGGGAAATAAGTGTTCTTGAGTCCTGTAATTTTGACATTAGAGGGTTTTTCTTATTAGCATTCAAATAACACAAAATCAAAGTCAAATTGGAAGCATACTATTTTATGAAGGATCCTAACATTATTTCCTTAGAACACTCATTGAAAGTACAGCTCATTACTGAAAATCCATTTTCAGTGTGTTTCTAAGTATCTAGGCACCTTTACAAAGACTTGACTTGATGTATGAAGCCAAATTTCTGCTTTCCTTTGTGATTATAAGGAGTCAGTAATAACTAAGACTAATTGTTAACCCTCCTCCTCGAGAAACCTGCAGGAGATAGTCAGCATCCAAGGCTTCTGGGTTTTAGCTTTTAGGCATCCCGCCTTCAGAAATACCTTATAAAATTCCTTTTCTATAAGTAAAAAGGATCATTATTTTTTACAACATAAATACTGTAAGAAAAACATATATATGATATCATGTCAGGACTGTGCTTGCTACAAAATAAAGCCAAACAAAAGATAAATCAATACTGTGGAAATTATCTGAGAATCTGTATTATGAATAATTCAAACTGCTATGGAAAATGAATTGGCTCTTTCAATCTTTACATACACAAATGTACCTGGACTCCAAATACATTTTTAATTTGTAATAGTATGCAAGGTAAAAACATTTTAAAATACTGATTTTTTTTCTAAAGCTGACTGGGAAAAAAGTTCAGTCTTTATTTTTACACTTCACTTTCCACCAAGAAAACAAAGAAAAAAAAAGGAACTGAAAAAAGGATGGAGTGTGTGGTCTTACTTTCTCACTGAGGAAATGACACATTAGAAATAAACAACATGAGGCTGACGATTTTCATTGTAATATGCTAAAGTTGAAATACCAATAAGAACTCAAGTTTTTTTCTCTAATTCTTTGAGATAAATACATAGACATATGTGGAGATAATTGTATATATACAGTCAGTATATGTGAATATATTTCCTCTCTGTTACCGGTTAATACTGAGGAACAACAGCAGACCTAGCATCCAAATATTGGGTTTTAATGTCATTCTCTCATGAAATTTACCAGGGATTCTTAAATAAATCTAGGACTGATTAAAGAATTGTACTAGATGTTCTTGCATCTTCTATAGCCATAAAATAAGAAAGCCTAAACATACAAATCTCACAATGAAATGTCAAAGAAACATGAGTCAACTCAAGGAATTCTAATGGCCAAAGCTTGAATAACATGGGCAACAAAACACTGAATAATAATTTGAAGCACTTCCCACAATTCCAGAGTGTTATATGTAAATGATTGAGTAAACAATTAAGTAAAGGATGATAGGAGATCTTCTGGAGAAAATTCCATGCAGTTTGTATAGATATTCTGAGCTGGTCATAGTTTTTCCTTTCTGAATTATAGTATAAAAAAAAGGGAAAAAATATGTTTTCAGTGGGAAAATGTGTCAAAAACCACCATGCCCCAATTCCACAAGGCTAATGTCAACTGCAATAAAACATTTAATAGTGTGATAAAGATGACATTTTTCTCTCTGTGGTCTGTCTTTTAAAATAACTCCAGTCTTATGATGAGTGAGAAAGATCAAGAAATACCAGATGAGAAAAACTCTACAGTGTGCCTAATCACAACTGGTCAAAACGTCAAAGCTTTTGACACAATAAATAAAACTGGGGAAAGTAAAACCATTAAAGATTCTAAGGAAACATACTATATATATTCATATATATGACATATATTTATGACATTTAGCTTCAGAATGCATCTGTGTCTTTAATGCTCAAAAAACCACTTCATATGACTGCTATGTTAATTAAGTTAAGATGTTAATAATTGAGGAAAATGGGTATAAGGTAGAAGTTCCAATTTTTAAATTTTCCATAAGTGCAAGGTTTAAAAGTAATTTTTAAATTTATAAATTTAATTTAAACTGACAGAAATAAGGTCAAAAATCATGTCAGTATTAAGTATTTTTAAGAGAATATAGCATCATTCATATCAACTGCTAAGTTGATGGTCTTTCTCTGCATTTATTTTAAAATCTCAGATCATGTTACACATCATCAGTTAAAGCCAAATTAGTACATGATGAAATAGATAAATTTAAAACTCATGTAAATAAAAGTTTTCTAAGGTGCAGAAAGAATTTAAACAAGTGATTCATGAGTTTTTCAATAAGACAAAGAGTCAAGATAGCTCCATTTTTAAAAACATGAAAGATCAGTGGACAAACAAAGAAATACAAATTATAAAAACAGAACAAAGGTATTTCTAAACTGATACTGTTGTATCAGTATATTTCATACTGATACAACTTACCTGTGAATTTTGATCCTAGGAAAAATGGTATATTTATTCATCCCTACTTCCCCACCCAGGTCCAACCTGATTATATCATATAAAAGTGTTTTTTGACCATTAAAGATGCAGATGCATTCTTCAGCTAAAGTGCTCTAAGTGAAGTACAACTGCAAGTCACAGTTCAGATTTTCCAGCAACAATGAACCAGCCTTATCTAAACATGAGTCTTTCAATTACTTCATCATTTTTGTTCTTCTATTTAACAAACACAGTCTTTCAAGGGATGAGTTTGTGTCCACATGTGACTTTTTGCTGAGTCCCTTCCAATATGCTTATAGCCAAGGGAGTGAGCATAATACTCCAGTTGAAGTATGAATGATGAGAAGTCAAGTACACTCATTTCCTCTTTATTTCTGATCATTCTGTTTTTATTAGTGTAGCCTAAGTTATCATGTGAAATCTTAAAAACAGGCTCTATATTTTACTTTCAGAAGTTAAGTGGAATATAGAAATAGTACATTATCTGTGATTATAGTGAATGAGGTTAGTACATTATCATTTGGCTGTGAATATCAAACGTGGCTATCTGGAGGCTGTGAGCATTAATATTTACTAGCTCTTCTGTGATAACATAGTCAGAGAGTTCCTCAGTTGACACATCTCCCTAGCTTCCCTTATTCTAACAAGAACAAGATCAAGTCACTTTCTTTCTTCATTCTAGCTACAGAAATATAAAATCAGAACTAAACATAATGGTGAGATGAGCTGCTATTGATTTAACATTTAATCCCTTAGTTTAGTATTAGCATGTGAAATATAAGTGACAATGAAATAATTATATACAATAAAAATTACAAAGTTTAAACTTACATGACAAAAAATAACTAATAACTTAGATGACATAGGAAAAATATGAAAATGATATAAATTGCATTATAATTATAAAAACTGAATTTGAAGCAAAATTATTCAATACAAGTGATAGTATTCCTTAAAATTCACACAAAATCATATTATTGATTCATTCAATAGTTATATGAATTATATTAACTAAGTTCTAGATCTTTTAAAAATAAATGTTTTCATGGTCATACAACACCAAAAAGTACCAAAAAAAAAAGGAAGAAGAAAAGACAAACCTCTACTAAATAAAACAACAAATAAAAAATTCCAGCAAAATTTCTAACCAAAATAATGATTTGTTGTTTTTATTGGTATCTTTACTTTATAAGGATGAATAGTATTAGTCACAGAGAATCGTGTAGAGGTTTAGATTAAATAGCACATTCTATAGCTACAAAGTAGATAGATCACAAACAAAGGAGAGAGGAAACATACTAATCAAGAATATAGATTAACAAAAATAACGCATGGTCAAGATTACATTTTCATAAATTAGCAAAGACAAAAATGTGAAAACACATAACATTTACAATTTGGGCCAGAGTGATAATACAGTGAGTAGGGGTCCCCAAGCATCTCAAGAGTACCCCCTAAATGCAGAGCCAGGAGTAACCACTGAACACTACTAGATGTTTGCTCTAAAACAAAAGAGGAAAATCCACAATTTTAGCTCCTTGAAAAAGAAATGGTGCTTTATTTTATAGACTAGCTCTTACAAAGATCTAAGAAATAAATATACATTTTCCTTCTTCATGAGTACCATAGCATTTATAAAGCAATATTTATCTTTATGAAGTACTTTGGTCTGAGATTTGAAAGGAAACCTGGGAATGAAGGATATACTTTTTTCATGCTAGACATAAAGGTTCCTAAATGCATCATTTCATTGATGCAAAACACATTGCAAAAGACATGAGGGACCTAAGTTGAAGAACAATAGATGTAAGACTGATGTACTGGATGCTCCCTGAACACTGAACTCAGCAGTTTTGAAGCACTTAGCCGTGATGAATAGGCATGAAGACTCAGGTACTGAAAAATCATTTCCTTGGAAATGAAACCTTTTTTTCCCCTTCTTTTATCTTTTGTCTGTCTTGAATGACACTGTGAAGCAACCAAAGATACAGAATGAGTGGGGGAAAGCATACAACTCAGATTGCCCAAAGGAAATGCTCAGGATGAGACTGAATGAAAATAGATTCTGGAGAGAGACAGAGGTAAAATGGATGTAATCTTCAAAATTCTTTTGATGTGTTATTGCTTTCAAGGGAGCGGATTTTCTCAGGTAAGACTGTTTGATACAAATGGACTCATCCAACAGGCACAGATCTTTAACTCACAGCCAAGTAAAACACTTGACTATCCTAGTATTAGAATACAATTCTTAGTACTGACATACAGTTGTCAACTGACTTAGCTGAATAAATAAGTGATAAAGAGATAGAAAAATGCAAGAAGCTTGATTCTATATTCCTGAACTCTATTCATTCTCATTTTATGCATTACTTTTTATCTAAGGGATTGTTTTAGAGGGAAATATATGTACATATACACAAATACATATATGTGTTTGTGTGTCTGTGCATGTGCATATATAAATAAATAGATCACACGTTCTTGAAAAAACTTACCAAACTTGGCATCATAAATGTAAGGCTTCCCTAATTCCCAGAAGCCTTGGCATTTCTCCACATTCTCTCTGTAGACTGTCATTTCTTAATCATTTTCATGGTTTTCCCTTTTCCTAATCACATGAATGTGTGATTGAAATACTTTAAGCGTAGGGGGAACAATCTTACAAATTGACTAGTATCAACAAATCTCATTAAGAACAGCCTGCACAGAAGTTTGATTTATATTTTTATAAGTATACAATAAAATCCAAGTGAGTATCAAGAACATTTGCTTCCAAATGTTCTAATGGATTTCTCCTTTAGAGTGACAAGAATTCATCACCCCACACTAATTGCCACTGTTATGAATGGGGCAGGATGCATAGTTCTAAATCTTGATGCGATAATGGGCTAGGGGAGGATTTAAATAATATGAGAGTGATGAACTTTTTATTTCAAGTCAGTAATAAGGAGAGGTAACATTTTTCTCATTAGAATATATTTTACTCACTTTTTGAGTATTTGAAAATTGTCGATAGTATTTAGTGAGATTTTTGTTAAATCTGGTGAATGATAAATTATTGCTTATATCCTATATATAAATTGGTAATATGGTGTATTATTAGTTCACAATAGAAATTATAATTTCAAAGAGCTTTCAAATGTACTAAAATAATCAAAGAAATGGAAGGAAAGGAACAGGAAGAAAACTAATAGGTGTGAATCAGGTGAAGTATATGAAGTGCTATGATTTTTATATGTTATATAACATGTTATATTATATACGTAATATGTTATATATTATATACAATAGCCTTAATATTTAAGAATATTTTGATGCATATCCTTAAAACACATTTCCTTCTGATTTTCACATAAAAAAGGTGAGTATGCCAGGAGACATTGATTCTCTGCATCTGATAGAGGCATGTCTTTATATGGAAGCTTCCTTATTTACATTGGTCCCTACAAAGCTTAGTGAGAATTTTCTGAGCCATCTGATATAACTTCAGACTTCAGGGTCTTCTAAGCTCTAAGAAGCTGAAGAGTTCTCTAATCTCTTGAAATCAAGAAAAACTCGATTTGAACTTCCCATTTTCATGACAGTAAGTGTTGCAAAATTCATCCCTATATGTATAAAAATTCCTGGGGATAGTTTACTTATCTTATTTGTTAACATGCAACAATATCATCATCACTTACTGGAAGCTACCCAATACATTTTTTTTGTTCATCCCCAGCGATACTCAGGGGTTACTCCTGGTTCTGCACTCAGGAATTACTCCTAGCAGTGTTCAGGAAACCATATGGAATGCCAGGGACTGATCAAGGGTTAGATTCATATAAGACAAATGCCCTACCTGCTGTACTATCTTTCCAACCCCTGATATTTGAAATAAGAACATAACAATGGTGATTTCTCTGTGTCAGTCTCTCAAAACTAGGAAGAGTCTATTTATGAACTTACCAAGATGGGAACATGAGATATTAAGAGGCTTTGTTTAAATTTATTGCAGGACTTTCTGATTGTGGTATGACTGCTCCTAAATGGTATCTTTTCCAAACATTACTATATCTACCATATTGAAAAAAAATAAATTAGAGCCTTAAAATGTTAGGTATATCCTGAACAAGAAATTAGAGCCTTAAAATGTTAGGGATATCCTGAACAAGAATATCAAGAACATAAGAAAGTTCTTGATATTCTTTCATAATAAAACAATTGTAAAACTTTATTTTAATGTCCAAAGTATTCTGAGTTTCAAATTTTCATCTCAGCTAATAGTTATATATGGTATTTTAAATAAAGTACAAAAATATGGATTCTTAACCTATTTAGGATGCTTAATTATAAAAATTCATACTTTTAAGTATTTTCAAGTGTTAGTATTTCTTAGAATGTCACTTATTATTTTCTGTTCAAAGTTAGTAAAATCAATGTAATAGCAAAAAGAGGAATATAAAAACAAAATAATTAGAAGACTAAAGATTTTTCTTACTTTATAATTATTAGATACTAACAGATTTCAGACAGGGCTATGCTTACGAATTTCATGAAGCTTCACATTTAATACAACAATATACAAGAATTATTGGCCATAGATGAAGGTTTAAAAACTGTATCTTTGATTTCTAGTCTACATCTGCAGTGCCCTGGGCTTATTACTTGCTCTGTGCTCAGGGATCATTCCTGGTGGCACTCAAGGAATCAAATGTGCTGATGGGAATTGGAACCTGACTGGGATATGTGCAAGACCTTACCTAATGGACTACCTCTCTGGCCCCAAGTAAATCATTTTGTTTAAGGTTATAGTAAGTTATAACATTTCCCAAGATCAAACAGTTCATACCAGTAAGAGCAGTATGCAATCAAGGTTGCTTGGCTACCTGCCCATGCATCAATGCCTTCAGGATTTATGAGAATTTGCTATGGTCTATGTGGCCACATCTGCACAGAGAGATCTAGAAAATAAATATTTTGTTTGCCTTATATAGCAATTATAAACTACCTCACCAATATTGAGTACTCAAATGATAATTCATTAGTCTTTTCCATGTCAATGAATGTGAGAGAGGTGAGATATTGGCGATCAAAGAAAGTTTGGTGGGAAACATGAATTGTTAGACTCGGGGGGATTTGGCAGGACAGTTGGGTTTGCACAGAAAGAACAGAGGGATCATATGCTGCAGAAGGGAATCATATGAGCATATTTGGGGATGGTAAGAAGACAAGTCTGACATAATTTAAGACTGACATAATTTAAGAGGACGCAACTGCCTCAGGGATCATGAGAATTAAGGGAAGTGATGGTCAGATCCTGTTATAAAGAACTCTAAAGATGACAAAATATATCCTGATTTAACAGAAAATATATAGATGCCTCATACATAGGTCAGGGATAATAAAGACAGCGTAACAATAGAGAAATCCTTGGAGAATACTGGTCTTATATTACAGCTTTACTCTCAACACCCTATCCATATGCCAACAGCAGTAAAATGCCACTGAAATCTTTGTCTAGCACTGGAAATGCTCTATAGGTATTAGGTTAATACTAGAAATTAGTTTTCATTAAATAACTTGGATTTTTTTTTATAACTTGGATCTTTAAGAGATCATTTGAGCAAAGATAATCATACTTTTCAGGTAAACAAAATTCCATACAAGGCCACCTCAGCAAATGTAGTTAAACTCTTAGTATCAGAGATTAAAATGTGTGGAATTCTTTATGCTCAAAAGGATCATTTTTACTGATGACACGTTGGAAATGATAGGAATTAATGCTTAGGAGTAGCCATTGACTAAGCAGAATGGGGGGGAATAGATCATACTCCCCAAAGAGCTCATCTTTGATGCAAAATTTCCATCATGATTCAAAGAAGTCGACATCGGAATAAAACCCAAATTTTCCAAATTTGATTACCTATCATATATTGACTTTTTCTTTCTTCCTCTATCACTTCCCCACTGGAATAATTTCCTGAATGAGTCATTTATACTAGACTCCTTCTCTCAGCAATTGCTTGTGAGAAAATTTAACCTTTGATGTAGTAACAATCAACTATGTGAGCACCATTACACCAGGTACACTGTTTGGGGCTCTACTATTTGAACTTAAGTGGGCAGGACAAGCAAGAAGTATTTTTTGGGAAAGTGGAAGGACTCAGATGAGGGTGGCAGTTCTGAGGTTCAGAGTCCACCAGCTGTCCAGAGATCTGTAATTAGGAATGAATCTGATCCTGAAGCCATATAGGATGAGCTTTTTCTCAGCCACCATGACTTCAAACCCACCTGCATTAAATTTGGCAAAACTTCACTTCTTAGAGATGTAGTTCTGACCAGCAGGGCACTGGAACTAGCCTGGCATTGAGCTTCAGTCAAAAGCTCCTTATTCTGCAGTTTGGTTAACGAGACATGACACATTGGGCACTATGGGCCCCAGAAACCATGCCAAGGTTTCTCAAAAGTACCCTCACAGCCTATTTGGACTAAGATTGGGGAGAGTATAAGGTGAGATATGAATGAATGTACTCCACACGGGATTAAAAGTTATTATTCTCATTTCCAGCCTAGGAAACTGAGGTGGGGAGTGGCTGGGGTAGGGTGGGAAGTAGTGACTCTTCTGTAACACACAACAGCCCGCAGTGCAAACCAATAATTTGAATACTAGAAATTGGCGGTATTGGGAGGTGACAGAGGCTAGACCAGTGGTACTTTCAGGGTTATGCAGTACCAGGGATCAAATTCAGGACCCTGCACATGCCAGACATACACACACACACACACACACACACACACACACACACACACACATATACATAAATAGCAACTGACTTAGTTGATATATATAGCAACTAAGTGACATATATATAACTGACTTGTATATATAAGTATATATAAGTATATATATAAACATATATGTCAGTTGCTATATATATAGCAACTGATTTAGTTGCTATATATAGCAACTAAGTGACATATATATATATATATATATATATATATATATGTTTCCATCCCTTGAACTATATCCCCACTCTCCCACTCTCAAAGTCAGTACTTTTAGCAACTAAGTCAGTTTCTTTCCTGCGCATGTAAATTTATTTCTGTGCTATAAGCACAAGGAACTCTAGGAGAACAGAAGGAGACTTAAATCTACCTGGGGTGGAGGCATATTGACAAAACCAGGTTCTACTGAATTAGCAGGGGTTTGCTGTAGTAAAGGACACGAGGATGGATCTGCATTTCCAAATGTCCATCATAAGAGGACAGTTTTTCAGAGGAGAGGGTTAGGAAAGGTGAAGGGACTAGGAGTGGGTGTGGACGAGCTAACACCAGCTTCCCAGACCATCTTCACATACTCTCAAATTGCTTCCCAATGCCAACCATATCTACTTTATGTATTAATCACTTCATTTTAAGGTCTTGACTTAAGGATTATTTGAACATCACCAATTAGTAGCTATATCGGATAAGCCAAATATAAGACACTATGGTGGAAAAACAGATGAAATAAAATTAATACTGAGAGTAGGTTGTGTCTGTGCATTCAATTTGAAAGTCAGATGAGATAAGCAAGCTTTTATGCAATTTTATATACAATGTAGCATCAAGAAACTTTGGTGGCATGAGGTGATATGTGAACACCATGATTGTTTACAGCTTATTTTGACAGTGGAAGATATACAAAAAGAGGAAAGAGTCATTCATAGAGATTGACTATTTCTGAGAAGTGTATAATGTAATGCAAAAATAAAAAATGCTATAAATGAACAAATGCTATAAATTTATAAATGTTATAAATGTATAAATGAGAAAATCAATTTGAATAATTTTATCTTGCCAGAAAGACAGAATAGCTATCTTTAAGGAAAGACTGGTTCCTGTAAATAAAGTGAGTAAACTGGTTGGTTGTTTGAAAGAAACTATGTCTTAGTAAGATGGTGATTTTTAGACAAGTGACCATTTGCAGACAAACACAATATAGCAGGGCAAAAGAGATAGTTCAGTGAGTTGGGTACTTTCTCTGCAAGTGACTAACCTGGCTCAATCCTCAGAACACCATAGGCCCTTCAGAACCACCAGAAGCGATCACTGAGCACAGAAACATGAGCAAGCTCTGAGATCTGCTTAATTGTGGCACCCAAACAGACTATAAAAATAATAATAAAACAGGAGTAAAATATAGCAGAGTGGTAATTTCTGGAAATGCTGTAAGGCTCCCTCAAATATCAGAAATCAAGATATCGTTTTGTGGTTGTTTTGTGGTCAAAATGACAAATTTAGATAAATTTCACTTACTCAAACACAAACTATACTCTTATAAATAGAATCTAATCTTAAAGGCAGTCAATTCTAACCAGAATAACCTTTCCTAGCCTGTTTCTTAATCTCCATGTTGAGAAATTCGCAGCATGTTATCTCTTCAGATTGGAGAAGAAGGCTGGGTAAACAAAGAACCTGAGACCCTTGACCAAGAGACCCAAGTAGCGAAGATATAAGGGACACATTAATGGTATTACTATGGCTCTCACCATTTGTGAACACAAATATTGCCATTTTACCCATAAAAAGACGAATATTTAAAGTGTAGGAGGAGGAATTAAAGCTTCAAAAAAAGCCACTAGCAAATCTCAAGCACAGAATCACTGGTTTTTCTAGCATCTCTTGGGAAGAAAAATGTGGAAATTCAAAAGGAGCGAAGAAGCAGTTTCCTTATAAAGGACTAGGACTCCTTGGGACCCTACTTCAGGGTTTGAATTATGGTCAGAATCTCACACAGAAACAAGAGCACAGAACACCAGGGCTATTAAAGACAATTCTGCTAGCCTGGACAAAGAGTTGATGAGCAGCAGAGATAAAAGGGGTTTGCTCTAGCTCCTAAACATGTACAGGGTAAGATTTATAATTATGAAATAAACATTATGTCTATTTTTAGAACTCCCTTAATTTACATCTTACACTTGCCATTATAACCCTCTTCCCAAGAACTACAGAAACAGAAATAGAACTTAAATTACAAAACAAACTAGGTTATAACAATTCTGATTAAAGTATATTTTATTATTTTAGTAAAATAAGGATTATATTTTATTATTTTTGTTATTACTTTTTTTAGAGACTAGAGATACTTTTAAGCAAACTTCAGAAGGGTTTTGAAGAAATTTTTTGTAAAAGCGGGTTACATATATATGGATCTGTGACATTCTAACAGAAACCACAAAAGGATCCTATTAAAAAGTGAGCAAAGCTGAATCATTTTTCCTTCTTTCCCCACTGTGATTTTTATTCATTTGAAGATAAAACTCAAAGCAAACATCTAGAGCTTCTGTTTTTTCAGGCGAGTTATTTCTAGGCAGCCTAGGAAATCTCACATTTCCAAAATCAGGTCATGAAATTGGAACTGTGATCTAATTAATACGTTCATAAAACAAATTCTACCACTACCATACAGAGAAAACAACAATAAGACTAACTTTGCTTTCTTTGGAATCTTCCAAAATGCAACCAGTAGGAGAAATTCCGATTACAAAACAGTTTTTACTTTACTAAGAATTGTATCAATTCTCTGACATTTCTGTCCTCCTTTTAAACACACAACTCTAAGTAATGTTCAAAACCAAGAGAACTGACCTTGACTACATACTCATTGGTCCTCACCACCCATTTCAACTTTTTTAACATACAAACATCCCTCTTTAGCAACCTTTACATTTCCCACAGAAACCTCTCTGACCTGCTTACTGTCCTCCCACTGAGAAGGATCTTGAAAGAGAAGACACAAGACAAAATTCCCGTGGTTCTTTTCCATTTACTTAGTATCTGAATCCATTCTCCCCTCCCCCAGCTTTTGAGGAATCTGACCTCAAAATCCTCACTTAACATTTCTGTCTGGATATTCTCTTTGGGATGAACTTCCTGACTCTTATAAGTACTTATGTTCTTTACCTCTTGCTTTTTCTCCTTATTCTCTTCTGTCCATCCTGTTCTTCTTTTATACAGTTTCATTCCACTTCTCCAACAGCTGACAGTAGCATGCACTTCTTCCCTTAGATTTTATATACTGCATCCAATGACAACCCATAAAGTAGCTCCTGTGAATGGAGCACTGCCAATAGCAACTAATTCAAAGAGTGCTGCCAATAGCAACTAATTCTCAAATCAATAATACCTTTATTCTGTAATTTTTGGTTTTATTAAGTTATTTTGGACTAATTAATGATGTTCTTTCTTCCTTTATACTTCCATAACACTTTAGTATGAAAATATTTCCAGTGGTGCTAGCTATTTCCTAGGCTGTTCTAGCTTTCCCTTATGAGTCTATGAGTATGTTTAAAGCAGGGCATGTGTCTTGTGTCCTGGGCATCTCCTGAGATTCAGTGCATCAGTCTCCGCTGCCCCTGCACTAGTGCCAGTCGTTAGAATGGCATTTTTAAACACCTCAGACATCGGGCTCCTTAGTGATTAAAATGTTTCTTTGCTTGTTCGGCATAAGCAACTCTCAAAACCATTTCTTCTGATGGCCACAGCTGGCTGACAATATCAGTTTTGAGTTTATCTACCATCATCATTACTTTCTTCAACATTTCTCAATTATAGGTCTTTCAAATTTGTGTTATGCACAGGTAAATAATATTGACATTTTCTGAAATCAGGGCTAAAGATGGTGGAGCCGGGCAGGGCCAAGGTGGGGCCAGGGCTGTGTCTTAACTCACTGTCCTAAAGCACTTTACAGAGATGGTGAATGAGGCTGATTCCGTCTCTGCTCACTGTCCTCTGCTGAGAGGAATGGGTGCCTTTTGCTCTGCAGCCTGTCCTTTCATTACATACCACTATTTCATTTCTAATTTTTCTTCCTAAAGGGCAAGCCCCTTTCTTAAAATATCTGCTAGCATTCTGTTCTACCTTCTCCTAATTCAGAGAAAAGAATCCCAGAGGCCAAAGAGGACTACAAACAGTTTTGAATCCCTTGTAAATAGTCTCAGTTTGAGAAGAGAGAATGAACTAAGTAAAGAAGTAAATGAAGTAAGGTAGTGGTCCTAATATAAACGTGGGTTTCTTAGGAAAACGCTATTCGCTTGCAGACACTCCAACATGCCAACTAAATTAACAAGATGAATCTGCTTATTTTCTAAGGTCTGACTGTTCAACTATTTTTTAAAAGGTCCAAGGTCAGAGTACTTTGACATCTGCCACAGAAAACAGGGGATTAAGAACACATTTGGGCTTTAAAATTAGGCCAGATCTAGCTGGGGTCCATTATTCCTCAGTGTTTGCTATGTGACCTTGCAAAGTTATTTACCCTCCATGAACATGACTTTTCTCGACTGGGGTGAAGAAGTACCATCTCCAAAAGGTATATTGCCAGTAAAGTATGCAATTTATGTTAAAAATATGTAGTAAGGATAAAGTGTTCAAGTAGTGATATTGTCTATGAAATATCGAAGAGTTATATTATCTATATTTTGCAAAATTAACTCAAGAGATTTTGGCATGTCATTGTTTAACAGTCTACTAAATTATTGTTTCCAATGTGCTATGAGATTTTCCTTAACAGTCCACTCTTGAGCATGAAGTGAGTAAATAACTGCTACAATCATTTTCAACAAGTGGTGAAGAGCTCAGAAAGCTTTCACAAGGACTCACAAACAGTGGCAAAGGGATCAAAGTTAGAAACCTAGAGCATGGGGCTTCCCCCACAGTATATAGAATATATATATATATATATATAGTCTATAAATATACTAATATAATATAAACTATATATTAAGTATAGAATATGTCTTTCAGGGTCAAGGGGATGAGATTCATTGTTTCTACTGGAAATTGTTTTTACTACTCGCCTGCTTGAGCAAATTGATGAATAACGGTATGTCAAGTGATCACGTGTCAAGTGACAGATATGTCTATGAAATATACAATGTATGATATACAAATATATTGTATATATTAAATATATAGTCTACAATATATACTATATGGATTTATACACACATATATGTGTGTACATATAGATGGGCATATACTATCTAGATTATTTCTCCATTACCTTGGGTATACTCAAGGACCTGTACTTTTCTAGCAACTGAAAATATTAGCTAATAGTCCATCATATGGCAAACAGTTAGAGCACTAAACTTGGGGATTGGACACATTTTGTAACAACTGAAACAAAACTGGACTTGGAGTTAAGGAGCAGGAGCACTGGTGAGTGTCAAGGAAGGTGTCAATTGTGGTTGTTAAAAGAAAGTAAGTGAGAAACTAAGTTCTTCCCTCAGGTTCTTAGAATTTTGACTCTCTCCCCTTTTAAATTTTTCTTTAAACCTGTATTTCTCAGCACAACTGAAAATTACTCATAGTCATCTAAAAGGGAATGGAAAGTGAAGAACCCAGTAGGAGCAAAACATTCCAAATTCATGGCTAATCATTTTCAGATGATTGAGAATATTGTCTTCCTTTCTTCCCTTTGTGGACATTATCTAAAACCTCCCCAGTGTGGGCCACCCACTTGGTTCATTGATGTTGTAAATGTCAGCAGTTTAAAACTACATAAACTATTTTTCTAGAATGGAAGTCTGCTGAAATAAATATTCCATTTTATTGCCATCAGTTGTACACACACCGATATTGTAGTGGGAACATCATATAATACTTAAATAAAATTAAAAATAAAACTAAAACAAGACCTTAATTTTCATATCTGTTTTGTATTTATGAGGTATTTTAGCATAGTTTAAGAAGAATGCAACTAAAATAGACAAAAGCCAAGAAAAAAATCGCATATTTAATTCTAACTTAAAGGAGACTTTTGCTGCATGATTTCTAAACCCAAACATCTATCCTAAGCAATAAAAAGGGTGACTTTTTATTGAGTCCCAGGGATTTATGGAAGAGAGAAGTTTGTGTGATTAAGAATCAAAGATTCTGGACATGGAAAGTGTCATGCTGAGTGAAATTAGGAAGGAAAGGGACAGATATAGAATGACTGCATTCATTTGTGGGATATAAAAATAGTATGATATTAATATCCAAGGTAAGCTAAACATGGAGCAGGTGGGATTGGTTGAAATCTACCACAAGTGTGTGGGCATCAGAGGTTAGGTAAGATTGGGGAGGAAGAATGGGGAAGGGAGAAGGGGAAGGAGAGGGAGGAGGGAGAGGAGGGGACTAGAGAAGGAAGATAAAGAGGAGGAGGAAGTGGAGGAAGAGGAAGAGGAGGAAGAAGAGGAGGAAGACGAAGAGGAAGACGAATAGTAAGAAAGGAAGAAGAGGGAGGAGGAGGAGAGGGGACAAGGACGAGGAGCGAGGAGGAGGAGGAGGACAAGTAGAAGGAGAAGGAGGAGGAGAAGGAGAAGGAGAAGAAGGAGAAGGAGGAGGGAGGAGGAGGAGGAGGAGGAGGAGGAGGAGGAAGAACAGCAGCAGCAGCCGCCATAGAGGCAGGCTAGAGGAGGTGGGAGGCGAATCCAGGACACTGGTACTTAGAAAGGGGCACTGGTGGAGGGATAGGTTTCTTGATACAGTGCTGGAACACTGTAACAAGAAACCCAATCAAGAACTGTTTTGTAGTTCTGTATATTTCATGGTGGCATAATAGAAAATAAATTAAAAAAAGAATTATATTGAAGATTTTTTTGGCTATACATGTTTACAAATTGAATTTGGCCTTAACCGAACTAAGAATCAGGTTATGACTTTGATATTTACGTTCTAGCACTTCTGTGTAGCTTTGTTATCCAGACAAGAAATTATATTGAAGCAGGGTCAGCAATGGCTTGAAATCTCATTAGAAAATAAGACATCGAATTTTAGGTTGGGAAAAGCAAACAGAACACAATGTATTTATTTAATTAGACTTAATACATGTCATTCTTCAATGCATATATAAGGCATTAAATTCAACATTTTCCCCACCTACTAAAGTTCTTACAAGACAAAGAAAGTTATTATATTGTCATAAACCCTGATAAAATGTTTTTCTGCATTTAATTTCTGTAGTTTCAATATATGAAGAAAAATGGAAATAGTATCCAAGAAGATAGGTGAAAAAGATGATAGTTTTATGCAGAAGTGGGCCATAATCAGGTCAGGAAATAGTTCAAAGGATTGGAGCACGTGTTTTGTATGCTAGTGTCCATGGCCTGATCACCAGAACCACATAGTCCCTGATACCACTGGGAGTGACCCTCAGACCACCACTAGGTGTGGTCTCAAACCCCAAAAAACACACACACACACACACACAAATCAGACCATTCATCTTTCTTATATTATTCTTTGCAGTGGCTTGACTATTCTATTCTATTGAAAACATATAGCAGTAATAGGAATTTATATGAATTATATTATTGATATATTGCTTGTATCTTTTAAAGTAATAAAAGTGAAACAAAGTAAAAATGAAACAAAATGAAACTAGTTAGCATATGAACTGAACTCTTGGGTTTAAAGAATAACCTCCAAACTGTGGCTTCCTAGAATAAACCACAGAGAAGTCTGCATAGTGAAGGGCCTAGAAAAGAAGCTTCAAAGTTGAGGGGAAAATGTCAAATCGCTGCATGTACCTCTTAATAAGAATCACCACTCAGTATCACAGCAACAATTGACTAAAATTATTGAGACCTAAATTCTAAGTTGCCATTGGGCTACACTGGCACGTGATAGGGCCAAATGGAAATGTTACTGGTACCTGCTCAAGCAAATCGATGAATAACGGGATTCAAGTGATCAAGTGATCAAGTGAAATTCTAAGTTTCAAAAATGTCTGATAGTTTATCACAATTCCACAACCTCTAATGCTGAGTCTTCCTAAGTTCTGCTCAGAGGAGTGGCCTGGAATGCCACTAACCAGGCCCCAGCTAAGAAGCCTGATCTATGTCTCCACCATCTCCTTCCTTTTAATCATTTGAGTTCATCATTGGAAGAATGCAATAGTATTTTAATACATAAATACCCCTCCTATATTTTACAAATATAAAGCCCATCTGCATTTCGCATGTCCTTTGTGTTTCTGTTGTGACATAGCTTTTAGACATCAGATTATACCAAATTGCTATGCTTTTAAATAAGGCAAAAAGCTACCAAGCATATGTGAGACACACCATGTTCCATTTTTTAATAGGTTAATAAATTAGAGTTTTTGGAAAGTTCAAGTAAATGAGTCCTGGTCCCTCCCCAATGTCCACGAATCTCCTTTTACCCAGGTATGATGTCACTTTTCCTACTAATAACTTGCCTCCCATGTATGACAACCTTGTCTCTTTCTGTGCCATTCCCTGTTCAGTGTATGCTTTCCTAGTCTGAAATCCTGCTATTCACTGGGCCTCTCTCCGACTATACCCCAGTGGTTCCCTGATGTCAGTTTTCCTTAGCCTACTGTGTCCATGTGAGCATGGACGCAATTTTAGTGCTAAGTATCTGTCACTGGCTGAGCTTCACTCAAATGTCCAACAGATCTTCCCTGTCATCTCTGCTTTCCTTGAGTCTCAGTCACCATCACCTGTGTAAAGACAAGATTCCTGTGCTTAGTACCTTGGCATTGTCTTGGAGTACAAGTCCTGCACGAGTCTGCCTTGTGTCAGGCCCTGGGAACCTACATGATTCGGCAGTTTGTGTAGTGGGAAGTTATCGTGGAGAATTGGCCCTGAGACGTGCTCTGTTCTATCACTCTTGGTGGACTGCTGCGTACCATTCTAGGTCAGGATATTTCAAAAGAGTCCTCTTAATTGTTACTAGATGAAGTTTAATTCCTAGAAAGTGAACTTCCATTTTCGTTCTTCCAAGCAAGTAAGAAGACCTCCTGCTAACTTGCCAGGCTACCATTTATATTCTCAAAACTAGTCAGAATACAAGCTAGTAAGAGTATATAGTACTTATTTACCTAATAAAGCAAACTCTTATCTTTGTTTGACGTGGCAATAAAAAGGTCAAAATGTGTAATGGAAAAAAGTCTTTTGCAATAGAAATCTCCTCCAACAAATATTTTCAACGTAGCTTTAAACAAGAAAAGCACATTCTTCATTCCACTCTTTTTAGACCTCAAGAGGTAGTGTTCTATTAAGACAAGTAAGGGAACCACTTATTAACTTTAACCTGTGACCAATAAACAATGATTGGTCATACTATTGCATAACTATCAACACAGCAACCCTCAAGCTAGAGGATGAGAGTCCAACTAGTATAGGCTTCTATTTGAATCATAACCCGTGATAAGCCTTGAAAAACAATTGCAGACCAGTGTTTCTCAACTGGAAGCCATACGGCTGCTATGTGCCTCCAGGAAAGAAACCACAAAGGGAAAGCTGCATACACAGGTGGCCATGCCATGAGACTAGGGGATAACGAGTAGGACTGGTAGCCTACAGGAAGGATACAAGGTTGGAAGGGGATCAGGACTAGAAAAAAGTTGGTAAATACTGCTGTAGATATCCTACACCTCAGTCCCCCTCCACATCTTCCTTACTTCTCAGATAGGAGCAAGAAGAGAAAATAGCACGCACATCTAAATTCTGCTTATCTAAAGGGTTTAGAGCCTCCACAGAGAAAAGCTAAGAATCATGGAAGCAAAGCACACACACCCCCTTTAAAATGTTTATTATATCCTGGCAATGGTCTGTTAGCAATTTCTGATGTCTCCTTTCCAGAGAAAAAGACCTACATATGTGAATAATAAAAACAAAACCAAGGATATTTTGGAGATGAAAATGATATTTCAGAGACCAAAAATGAGATCCACTTTGCAATCCTTTCTTTTTCAGCACAATTCATAAACACAATATATAATCCAATAGGGGGTGTTAGAGTAAGACAAAGGGTAAAGGTTTTCTGTCAACAAATACCCAGCCTCTTACTGCAGTACTGATAGGTGAGGTTATAAATAAGAGAAAAGCAAGACAATTGAGAAAGTAGAGAACCAACAACAACAACACCAACTGGGTCACCTGGAAAAAACCACCTTTCTCCCTTTTGAGTTTAATATCTTTTTCATGAATCCTTCCAAGGGGCCCAGGCAAGAATAGATACACGCAGCAACAATACTACACAATGGCACATTGGCTTGGTTTGACTACCACCAACTTGTCACATCATGCAGTGAGATGCATGAAGGGTTAGTTAGCCCGGGCACAAAAGAAAAACCACCAGGACTTGCAATTTTCCTATGCAGCTCTCAAACATATATATTAAAGCTGAGGAGAAGCATGAATAAGCACATTTGCATTCTTCCCCAAACTGTAAGGTTGAATAGCCTCACTCTTGCCCCAAAGTAGTGGGGAAGTAAATGCAACAAAGGAAGAGGCGGTTCTAATTTAATGAGTAGGTGCATCTTACAGCAACATAAACAAATGGACGCACACAACAGGGGCTTTCAGAGCACTAAAACTGTTTAAAAACAAGGCACACTTCATAGACATGTGAATGGCAATGTTTGCCCTAGCAAATCTTCATAGGTACAAAATTAACCTTGAAAGTCAGAAAGAATAAGAGAAAGAAAATATTTCACAAATGCCCACTATGTGCCAGGAACTACTTGCAGGACATTTTAAAGGCAGGGTTAAAGAATATTTATCTGAATGTATCTGGAAGGCAGGCAAGGCCCTTCCTACTGGTGACTGACTCTCATCATCAAAATCTGCGCCAAAGCTCCCAAGGCTTGGTAACTTTGCTGATGCACTTGGAAGGGAGCCACTGAGGTTTGCAGGCATGTCGTCCCGACTGCCTCCCAAACATACTTGAGACTGGGGGGTGGTGGCGCTGGGCACCAGCAGAGAAAGAAGATACGCCACAGTATCAATTCTGGATGTATCTGGTATTGATGGAAAATGAACACCTGGCTGGAGCAACAGAGGTTGTCACCCAGCTTTGATTTTCAGCTAACAAGCTGTAATCTATGTGTGTGACAAACCAGCAGTTGATTTTGGTGGAGTCTTAAGGTATGAGAAAGCTTTCATTTAAGACACTATCATAAGAGTATATAGAAATCCCTCCAAAACCTATATTTTACTTACTATTTATTCCTTACCCGAGGTCAGTTCCTAATTTTCACCTGGGAAATAGAGTGCCGAAAGACCGGACACCTGGCAATATCCACAACAAACCATGTCTAGTCCAGACAAAAATCTTAAAATGGGCCTGTATAATGCATTCACAAAGTTTGTGTTATGAAGTATTGAATCCAATCAACTCTAAAGGTGTGTTTAAAAGCAAGTCATCTCAAAATAAGGGGCTGTGCCTTTAGAATACTCTGAGAAATTAGAACCTCTGCACATCTTGTCGTAAATTTTAACAAGCAATGTTACATGATGTCACTCATCCAGAAACATTAATGCACTGCATCAAATCTTGATCTATAAGCAAATAAATAGAAATGTAATAAACAAGTTTTATGAGAGTCTGAGTACTTTGTGGTTCATGTGTTAGAATTTTGTTAAATTGGTTCATTCTGGTAGAAATATTTGTTGAATAAGTAAAAAAGTCCTCAAATGTGATTTACTAAATATCTCAGTATTATTTTAAAATAAAGTCAATTCTTTTGAGTTTACCCTTAACCTTCTTTTATAAATTCAAAAGACCTAAGGCCAAACACATTGATATCAGATGTCAAAATGCATGTTTCCTTCCCCTGGATTCTTCAAATAAAAGAAAACAAAGAGCAAAACAACAAAACCAAACACCCTTTCCCCCTTCCATTTACTTGTTAAATAGTTGTCATTTTCAAAGTTACTGGGTTGCCTTTTTCCCCTCTAAGAAATTCAGAAATGACAAAAGCCCTCACATTTCTCTTCTTACTTGGGGAAGCTTTTATATGAACAAGTAATTTCTTTATTGCATAACCATTATTTCCTCAGACAACATTTGCTCTTAAACATGTTTTACTTTTCATCCTCACTTTATCCCTTTATTCCTGGTTCCAGATCAATCTGCTTGGGGTACCTGTCCTGGAATTGTATCATTGTGAGTTTTACAAACTGAAGGGGATATTGATTACTCACCATATCCAGGAATGCCTTCTAAAGGGAAATTATTCACATGCATCATATTTGCGATCTTCTGTCATTAATAGTTTCCTTGTCTCATATGTTTCATGAGTGGCTTTCAGAGAAGAATTCCAACTCTCCTCTTTTGAGCAGCTCTCTTGGGCAATTATTGCAACAAGTATTAAATTCCAAAGAAATCCCCCTCAAAAAACAAAGAGCAACAACAGAAGCCCTTCCAGGATTTGAAGAAAGAAACATCACAGAGCACTGCAGGGACGGGTCCATCCATTAGGTTCCACTGTGCAGGCAGAACACTAAAATAACCAGTTCAATCACTAATTCTAAATGGTGGCAAATAATGTCCTGGTAAAATCCAACTGCCTACAGTGTCAATTAATGCATCCTCGCAGGAAGGACTCTGGAATGTGAGAAAAGAAGAGTCAAAAGACAGTTTCTTGTTATCCTTGTTAAAGAAGTGTTGGAAGGGAAGTGGAGAACTTCAGGTTGCTTGGCCATGCTGTCCTTTAAAAATGAATATTGCTTTTTCTTCTTTCTTAGGCACATATTCATGTGTGGTCACGTTAACGCAGTGCTGCCTTCTGAGACGTGTCGGACAAAGACCTGGGCAGAGGGGCTAGAAACCATGTATAACCAGAGCCAACTTCTTTCTCAAATCTCAGAATTGCTGGTTTTCAACTGCAAAAGTAGGCAGGCAACAAACCATTTCGGCTTTGCAGGACGGGATGACCATTAGCTACCATCATGACTTCAGAAGGTGCTGTCATGAGGAAATTCATTTTTTGCTGCCTAACCCCATAATAAGGCTGCCTGCTCTCGTTGAGCAAAATGACTAAGCTATTGATCCTTTCACTGCAGAATTCCCTTTAATTTGTTGTTATCACAACCATGTGCGGGCTTTTCATATTTTGCCTTGGAACGAAAATGAAATTCACAGCTGCAAGTCAAGCGTTGTCTAAGAATCGTCTCTCCCGCTGTCTTTCTTTAGTCTCTCCTCCTCTTTTTTAACCCAAACTCAGTTCCCCAATAGGTGTTATTTATTCGGATGCGCTGACATCTCCGGAAAGATTCTCATGCCCAAGCTATACAGACCTTATGTGCTTTTAGAACACAATGGCAACAGGCTCCTGCTGGGGTCCCCCAGTGCCGAATTTCCAGCAGAACCTTTGGAATCTTCGCAGCCGCCTTGTCTGCCCTGGGCTGTGGCGCCCGGCTCTGAGCAGCTCAGGACACTAGCAGGCTCCGTGGTACTGTACATTAACTCTGCAGCAGCCCGCTCTGGCTGCAGAGCGCTGCCTGACAGGGGATGTGCTGGCGTCAAGGGGGCCCCTCTAGGTGGGTTCCCAGACACTGCAGCGCGCCTTGCTCACCGCCCAGAATGAGAGCCGCAAAGGGGTTAAAGGAACAGCTCGCCTGAAGAGCAGATTTCTTTCAGTAAGTAATTACCAGAAGAAAGAAAGAAGCAAAGCGTCCAGGAACCTGTAAATAACCACACCGGGAAATGGCCCCTTAAATAAATAGATCATATAAAAGGGAGGGTTTTCGTTTGTTTGTTTGTTTGTTTTCCTTTATGCAATGAAAGGAGACTAAAAGAAGTCTATATTGCATTTGCAAATTACAGGATTTGGTGACTTGACTCCTTTAGAAAACAAAGAATATAGATAGATACTTGGGTAAGGATGTTTTACTGACATGATTTGTAATCACTTAGTTACAGATGACCACAGGGTAATTTTTGGACAGGAAGTTCTGTGGGAAGCCAGTCCTGCGGAAGTCAGTGATTCCTCTTGCGAGTCAGTTGCAATTGCGCATGCTATAAAACGGCTTGTTTGACTTGGGGGTGTGTAGATCTGGTGAGTGCTGAGATAATGCCGTGCAATGCCTATAGTTGATATTTCGTTTCCCTCAAGCTTGCCCTTTTGTTGCAAAAATTCTGTTCAGCAATCCCTGAAAGCACCCCCATCACTGTTGATGCCATTTTGGAGCACGAATAAAATAGTAAACTCTTGTAATAATAGGTTGGCACTTAAACGGTGTTTGTTGGAAATCGGTAGGAGAATGGACTTTACAGTGGCAGTGTGCTCAATATTAATGTATCGCTTTTAACTTGGGTATTTAAAAAGCCTGTTAGGCAATGACTTAATAACCAGAGAGGGGAGAGGAGAAGAGGGGGGGGGGGGGGCGCCACTTTAAATGGAGCACTGGCAGCATTTAATACACCAGGCTATTATCTTCAGTTAGGATTCCCTCAGTGCCGCCCCTGTCACTGCAGCCAACATTACCCAGAGTGAGGGAGGGTTGGGGATGGAGGGAACATTCCTTACAAACTCAAAACCAGGCATCAGACAATTCAGCTTTGAAAACTGCCATGATCAGAATTCTTTGACTTTTTGATCTAACAATGATCCCGATCGAAGCATTCCTGGGTGAAGGAACTGAGTGATTCCTTTCACAGCAGATCAAACCTGTGGGTGCAGAAAGACTCGCTACTGCTTAACAGGAGCTGACAGTGTTTGTAGGCGCTCCCTCAGCCCAGGTCGTATTCTCCTGGTCTCCTCTCTCTAAAGGGAAGACCTCTTCATAAACTTATGGTGATTAGAGCAAAAAACTTGAGTGGTTTGAGCACCAACATTTATATATTTGAGTAGATATTTGAGTTGCTTGTTGTGAGGCTCTGCTGGGGTGGCAGGCCAGGGCTAGAACCCGCCATGCCTCCTGGGTGCTCCTCACGAGAGCTGAGCACAGGGAGAGCAAGGAGCAGCTCTGCCCCATGTCTGAGAGTCTCTGGTTCAGACAAGCCAGACCACCCTCCCCTACTCCATGGGGCCTGCATTTTCCACATCCGACTTCCCTCTTGTCACAACTCCACCCAGCAGACCAGACTATCACAGCCCGGCTCACGCGGCCACTAACGGCCGCAAGGTTCATCTATAAATATTTTATTTAGAGGTGACTACAATAGTACGCCACCACCCCGCAAGCCTCGCAAGCTGCTCGTGTAGTATTTGACCTAACATTTATATTAGGTCATTCCCATGACCTAATATAATGGTTTGAGGCTCTTTATGTTCCTGGAGCAAGCGGATGCCTTTGGATTCTACTAGCATGAGATAGGACATATGGAGATATTACTGGTGCCCGCTCTAGCAAATAGATGATTAACGGGAAGATAGTGATAGTGATAGTGATTTGAGTTGCACTAAAGAGCAAGGGAGATATATATCACCCTGGGCTCAAAACAAAGCAATTTAGATTACTATCTTATTTCATATTTCACACAACACTATTAGGTGAGAACTGTTATCAGGCCTGTTTTACAGCCAAGGAAACTAAGGCACTCAGATATGAAGCAGCTGGTCCAAGGTCAAAATCCATGAAGTGGGGCCAGAGCAACAGGACAGCAGTTAGGGACCTGCCTTGCACACAGCCAACGTGGGTTGGATCCCTGGCATCCCATATAGTACCTGCACCACCACTAGGACTGATTCCTGAGTGCAGAGCCAGGAGTGACACCTGAGATTTTAGGGTGTGACCCAGCCCCCACAAAAAAATCTACTAAGTGTCATGATATGAGCCAAGGAAGTTAAGCTCTATTGACTTAATCCATTTTCACTAAAACATCTACAATAATAAAAATAATAGTACCACCTTCAACTATCAATTTGTCCTCTAAAAATATTCGAGCCTCACAGAATCATAATAACATTAAGATATTTTATGCCAATTTTTGTACTACAATTTTGAAATATTTGTGCATTGCAGGTTAGCAGCAAAGTAGAACCAAATTCACATTATTTGACATTAATAGTCTTCTATGATGATATGATGATGGTAGACCTACTTCAAAGTAAATAATTAAACTTTATGTGATATTAGAATAAATTTTTAGAAAAAGTAGAAATACAGAGTTTTTTTTTAAATATGATACAGAAATTATCTGCCCAGGTAACAGATTTTTTTATTTGAAATTCCTTTATAGACTCTCCAATTCTACTCTGGTACTCAAACCAAATGCCAACATAATACCCTGCATGATATAATATCACATATATCTTCAAGTTTTTCTTAAATTTGACACAGCTAAATAATAAATAGTTGTTTAAAATAGTATGTTTCCAGGGGGCCAGAGCGATAGTCCAGCGGTAGGGCATTTGCCTTGCACGCAGCCAGCCTGTGCCAGCCCGTGCCGGCCCGGGTTCATTCCCTGGCATCCTATATGGTCCCCCCGAGCACCACCAGGTGTAATTCCTGAGTGCAGAGCCAGGAGTAACCCCTGAGCATCGCGGGTGTGACCCAAAAAAGCAAAAAAAAAAAAAGTATGTTTCCATTTGTATGCAATTATATAAATGAAACTGCTTATACATTAAAATTACTTGGTCTTCAGATTACTAAAAGAGATACATAATTCAAATGTATTTAAACTAAGAGGAGATTTCAACAGAATACTTTAAAAATGAACTTTCTTGGCTTTTTATTTCTATTCTTACATATGCAGCTGTCTAGAATATGGTATAACAAATGTAATGAAAGGACATACACTGAGAAGCTAAGATACATAGCATAAAAACCAAATCTCTTCTTGAGGGACCACAAATAAATAATGTAATAATTCACTTTAGGGAACACTAATAAATGAGCCCAAATTGAGTATTTTAAAAACTTAAGGTAATATATTTAAAATAATAGAGCAGTAGTTGTTTTTTCTTCTTCTCCTCCTCCTCCTCCTCCTCCTCTTCTTCTACTTCTCCTTCCTCCTCTTCCTCCTCCCTCTCCTCCTTCCCCTCCTTTTCTCCTCCGTTTTCTCCTCATCCTCCTCCTCCCCCTCCTCCTTTCCTTCCTTTTTCTCCTCCTCTTCCTCCCTCCTTCTTCTTCTTCCTTCTTCTCTTCCTTCTCCTCCTCCTCCTCCCTCTCCTCCTTTTCCCTTCTCCGCCTTCTGTTATACTGATAGGTGCAAGGACAGGGACAGGGCAATGCTTCATGTTTGGCTCCATGATAGTGGCAGGGGTCACCAGTGGTACTCAGGAAGTCCATACATAGCTGGGAACAAAAGTCAGCACTCGCACATATGAGGCATGTGCTCTGTGACTTAAGCACCATCCCTGGCTGTGGCTTTCAAGCTTTCAATACATACACATAGCACAGGTCACCAGATAAAAAGTCACTAGTTTCAAGACCACAAATGGCTATGTTGTACATTTTTAATCCATGTACTTCATACTTTATTCCACATATCAATGTATTGCTTGCCTTCAAGAAAAAAACCTTTGGGTGAGACTAATGGATTTGTAATTTATAAGCTCATCATTGGGTTGCTTCCAAATTCTAATGGAAAACTACTACTCTAATAAAGATGAAATCTTGAATTTTATAACAACATAGGTGAAAGTGAAGAGTGTCCTTGCTGAGCAAAAAAAAAAGGCTAAATACAAATAATAGATACCCTCATTCAGTTAATGGGAAAAGAATATAGAACATAGAAAGGGAATAGACAGTGGTCAATAAAAACAAACCTAAACTTAGTAATTAAAATCATGATGCAACCCCATATTTATAGTCACAAAGATTTATAGTCAGATTAATAGTCATAAATTTGTCCTTTAAAAAAAGTTATCCCATAGCAAATATCAGGCTAATCAGTCTTTCAGGGATGGATCCACATTAACCATCTTTGTGTAACTTTTAAAGAAAAACAAGCAAACAAATAATAAAAGCTTAGAATGTCAATTTACTGGGGGAAAATGAAGCCTAGAAAATCAGAGAAAACACACTAATCAACATCTTTAACAAAGACTATCAAATGCACTCAAGATTGAAGCAAGAAGTATTAACTAGCCAGAGTTCACAAATCTTTTTCCAACAATTCTGCCACAAGTGATTTGGCTTTCCGTTAGTTGGTTTTCAAATTAAGTCCTGAGAAACCTAACTTTGACAAAGTAGCTTCAGGCCACTGAAATGCAAAGGAAAAGGCTCAGCCCTTATGCTGTGCTAATCGGCATCCTGCATTTTTACCAAATTTATTTCGTGATTTGGTTGTAAGGGCAAAGTCCGGTTCTTTAAAGAACACTTACAAAAACTTAATAGCAAGAATACATAATTGATACTTTCTTCTCAATTTCAATACTTTTCCTTTCCAATGAACAAAATTTGTGCTTTTATGCTAATATACAAGCAGCCCAATACAGATATACTTTGGTCTCTGAAATGAGCTGTTTGCTAAACTCTTAAGTCACACTGTCTCTGTAGTCACACTGTCTCTGTTTCACTTTCAGATGTAGTTTTAATGCCAAGAGTGAAAGTCTATCTTTCTAACATAGTAAGGGAATAAGAGATGGTCTAATGGTAGCAAAGCCTAAAGCATAGTCTACAGAGCTGAGCTTAGTACTGGGCAAGGGCTGGGGGTTCGGTTCTGGGGTGATCTTCTAATGTGCGATTAGAACATTGCATGCATGAAACCCTTTCATGAACAATATTGTAAATCACAGCACCTCAGATGAAAAAAATTACAATTACCAAAAGAAAAATATTTATGAATCTTAAACAAAGAACATTTTTCTCTCACCATCATATTCTGCACCATCATACCCAAGTTTAAAAGATCATGTTTTGCCTCTCAATAAATTTAGATGGCATAGCACTAAAATATTTTAGAGTAGTTAAGAAATGGCTTTAGAGGTGATTTTTTTAAAATTAATCTCTTATGAACATTAAGTTCAGAAATTTTAGTATTTGGGACTTCCATTTATAATATAAGAAAGTATTCACTATATTTTCAGGAACCTGAAAATTTTTCACCTCTGTTGTCAAAGTCAAATATTTGGTTTCTCTACCAGTTAATTTTGTATCAATATATTTACAAACATAAACATCTATATATACTTCTAAATAAATATCCATATTAGTACTAAAATTATATTTTATATTAGAAAATAAAGTTACAGTCACAGATATCTTGAGGGAGTAAGACTTTTCAAATAAGGCTATAAAAGCAACTTAAGATTTTTTTAAAAAAGAAAATATTTAATTCTCATGTATTTTCATGTGCATCTTTGTATATTTTTGTTTTGTATATTATATGTAAGTACAGCGCTATTAAAATGACTTTTTTTTTTGCTTTTTGGGTCACACCTGGCAATGCTCAGGGGTTTCTCCTGGCTCTGCACTCAGGAATTACTCCTGGCAGTGCTCAGGAGACCATATGGGATGCGGATATTGAACCCAGGCCAGCATGGGCCGGCCATATGCAAGGCAAATGCCCTACCTGCTGGGCTATCGCTCCGGCCCAGATCACAGATTGCATTAGTACTGAGTCAGCCACTCATTTAAAGCATGGGCATTCATTTTTCTTAAAATTTTTTAATATTTTTATTATGCTGATCCAGAGAGTCACAGACATGGGCCAGAGTTGCTACTGGTTCTGCCTGTGCCCAGCCACTCACGAGGCACCCGGGAGGGATGGCAGTTTCTAACCCTGGCCCTCCACCCCAGCAGAGCCTCGCAAGAAACCAGACGACACCCCCAATCCATGAGGGCTGCCATTTTCCACATCCGGACTCTCCTCTCGTCAGAAATCCACCCATTTGCCTCTATTTAATGCTCCAGTTCTAGGTTGGCATTAGTACCCTCGACTATTATTAGCACCCTGTTCCATTTTCTGTCTTTCCCTAAACTCCTGACTCCCACCGTTTGTGATAATTTCCATCTTTTTAATGTTATGTTCTGTAATCCATAGTCTGGAAGGGAAGGAAAAGAGAAAGAGAGAGAAAGGAAAGAAATAAAGAACCTGCCATGGAGCAGGGCTGGGGAAGGGGGAGGGAACCGGGATGTTGTTGGTGGAGATGGGCACTGGTGAGGGCCGGGTGCTGAACAATGTATGACCAAAACCCAAACATGAACTTTTTAATTGTATATCTTTTATTTGTATGGAGATGGGCACTGGTGGAGGGACGGTGCTGAAACACTGTAGACCAAAACCCAAACATGAACTTTTTAATTGTATATCTTTTTATTTGTATATCTCACGTGGTATAATAAAATACTTAAAAAAAAAAAGAAATCCACCCAGCAGAAGAGCTGATCACAGCATGGCTCATGGCCGCTTGCATCAGCGCAGTTCATTAAAAATTGCTGGAAATCAGAGGTGACTACAAGAGTATGCCACCAGCATGGCAGAGCCTGGCAAGCTACCCGTGTCGTATTTGATATGCCGAATACCAGTAACAATTATAGACCTCATTCCCATGACCTGATGGAATGGTTTGAGGCTCTACTAGCATGAGACAGGACATATGGAGATGTTACTGGTGCCCGCTCGAGCAAATCGATGATGAACGTGAAGACAGTGATACAATGATACTATATGTAACCATCAATTAATAGGCAGCTGCTAATGACATTTCAATTATGTAGAATGAGACTCAAGATGAGTGCACATTCTTCACTGTGACCTCCATGCAGGAAAAAAAAAACATTCAAGACCAAATGTTCTTTCCCACTGGGACAGAAAACCAGTCCCTTCAGAAAGGAACAGTGCCTTCCTCTGAGTATTTATAACACCAAAACATTGTTGGCACTCAGTAAATGTTAACTAATAACCATGTTGATAGTGATGACCTCCCTTTTCTGGCAAGTTCTAGCAGACTGAAGGAATGCGGCTCAGAACATTCATATGCAAAGAATTCTACATGGAGCCATGGTTTCCACTGCTCAGTCAGGAAATCGTATCATGCTTCAGAAAGTCGCTATTATTCATTTCTACATGTTCACACAACGATACAAACACCCATTGAAGAAATTAAGCACTATTTTTTATCACCTAACAGATGCTCTGATGAAAATATCATGATGTAACTAATATGTGACAAATCGTTTGAGTGGAATAGCCTAAACATCAATCTCATTTAAAATCAGTATTTCTGAAAGTGAGCTATACTATCCTGCAGGGTGCTAGAATAATCTAGTTGGTTGGTGGCCATGAGTGTGCACGCGTGTGCGTGTATGTGTGATCAAAATTACTTTTTGTATACTTTTGAACATCTCACTAAACATTCATGAGACTCAATGACTCAATTTATATGTGATGTGAAATGATAGCAAATCCGTAGGTTACTATAATTTTTACTAAAGAATTATTGACAACAATCTTCATAATCAGTAGGGAGCTCCTTAAGTTTGTTCACATATGCTTTAGATTTACACATTCTTTAATGCAATAAAATAAGATTCCTCAATTAATGTTTAATTTAGTTAAATTAACTGAGAGGGGGGTAATAACAATTCAGAAATCCCAGACAGAAGGGGAATACTGGTGCTTAAATAAATAAAAGAAAAAAAAGAAAAAGAAGAAAGGGAATACTGATATTCTTTCCCAAACCCTTTGATTTATATTTATCTCAGAAATTCGATAAATTAATATAACAATATAATATTATAAAATAATGTCCATCTTAAAAATATATATATTTATAATAAATTATAGATTCCTAAAATTTATTTGTAAAATTAGCTGGTAAAAATGCCTTAGATTTGCAGATATCTTAATTAGGAATTCATCAATTTAAATATGAGTCTCTCTATAGAAACATCTATGGTGTTATAATGAAAAATAATTAGATATACATTAAACTACTCACAAATGAATTACCTTTGAAATAAGAAGCAAAAGTAGACATCATTAAAAATATATTTTGGGAGTTGGTGATCCAGTATAATGTCTTGCACACATGTGACCTGGGTTCCATCCCTGGCATCCCACATGGTCCATCAATCCCACCAGGAGTAATTCCCAAGTCAGAAAATTATGGCCTAAAAATTAAAAAATCTTTTTTGTATGTATCTGAATTAGTCAGCCACCTCAATAAAAAAATCTCCACGTATTTTTTTTTTACGCAGGCCACACCCAGTAATGCTCAGGGGTTACTCCTGACTCTGCACTCAGAATTTGCTCCTGGCAGTGCTTGGGGGACCATATGGGATGCCGAGGATCGAATCTGGGTCAGTTGTTTGCAAGGCATAGGCCCTAACCGCTGTGTTATCATTCCAGCCCCTCTCTAACTACTTTTAAGTACTTGAAATACCAATGAAGAGAAAAACATGTATAGTGTTTATTTATTAAGAAATTATAAATTTCATTAAGAAATTACAGTACATGTCAAGAGTTACAGTTACTCTCAATATATTGAAATATCAAATCCAAGTTCTTATAGTAGTCAGAGAGAACCTCAGGTAGACCTAAAGTATCTAGCTTCACACTTTAAAACTAACAGTCAAGGGGCCGGAGTGATAGTCTAGCGGGTGGGGGTGTTTGCTTTGAACGCAGCCGGCCCATGAAGGCCCAGGTTCGATCCCGGCATCCCATATGGTACCCGAGCACCGCCAGGAGTAATTCCTAGTGCAGAGCCAGGAGAAACCCCTGAGCATTGCCAGGTGTGATCCAAAAAGAAAAAAAACTGACAGTCAAATGCAGATTATCTGGTGAGAATTGACATGGTCAAGCACATAGTGTCCAGGGATTGACTCTGAGATCATAGGACCCACAAGGACTGTAGGGATAGCTCTGGTAGCCAGGTGAGGTCTTGGTTCCCTGAGAATCAACATCAAGCATCCCACTCCTCAGGGACTGAGCACCAAACCTTTTAGCATCATATAATCAAGCCCAGCATCTCTAAGAGAAGAATGTAACCCCCTGAGCATCAGTGGGAGGCGGGCCCTATGTGTGTATATATAGAGAGATAAATATATATCAATATTCAAGAGATCAAATATTTTATATTAACTAAGTCAGTATCTTTTTTTTTTTTTTTTGCTTTTTTTGGGTCACACCCGGCTATGCTCAGGGGTTTCTCCTTGCTCTGTACTCAGGAATTACTACTGGCAGTGCTTGGGAGACCATATGGGATGCCGGGGATCGAACCCGGTTCAGCATGGGCTGGCCGCATGCAAGGCAAACGCCCTACCTGCTGGACTATCACTCCGGCCCCTAAGTCAGTATAGTTTTAAAAATAGAAATTATTATCTGCTGTTCTTTTCCCACACCTACCTGAAACCACAAATGGGAGCAGAGGCAATACTCAGCACAGGCACCATCAATCTAAGCTATGACTATTTGCAAATGAACCCTCTGATTACACATCCTGATAATGTATTTATTTCACTTCTGCTCCAATGTGAGTACATATGTCCAAACTAATTATTGATTCTTCATTGAGTCTGAAGATCTCTCTCCTATTCTCTCCTCTCTCTCTCTCTCTCTCTCTCTCTCTCTCTCTCTCTCTCTCTCTCTCTTTCTTTGTTCACACCAGCAATGCTCAAGGGTTACTCTTGGCACTGTACTCAGGAATCACTCCTGGTGGTGCTCAGGTGACCATATGGGATCTAACAAGGGTCAGCTGCATATAAGGAAAATGCCCTAGCTCCTTTACTATTGATCCAGCCCTAATATATCTCTTTTTAAAGATATATTGTAATTATTCACCTTGGAAATAGTATGTACTTTATGATCCAGGTAAATCAAAAACAATTATGTTTTCTAGTTTTAGAATTGAATAGGATAGATGGCCTACTATTTACATATTCAATGGATTTTGACAGTGTGGGTTTCAAAGCTCAAAATAAAATGATAGAAAGGGAAAAGACATTTTTAGTGATTTTAATAGGAAGTTAGAAAAGGTTGCCTTAAAGTATACAAATCAGATTCCATTAAAAATCCAAAGACCCCAACTTCTATTTCTAATACTTAAACACTCTGACACATGGTATTGGTAGTTAAGAGAATTATGTAAGAGCAAATATGACAATGACATCTACAAATCACATATATGTATTTCTAATGTAGTCATGGCATATATATGCAGACACTTAAAAATCTATTATTTCAACATCTTACACTGTGTGGAGACACTCCTCCAGTACTTTTTTTCTTCCTTTCAATTATTTTTTGAAATAAGTGACTAAGTATTCTCATTAGAATGTAAATTCCACTGAGATATTTGGTTTTTTTCTTTTTTTTTTTTTTGTTTTTTTGCTTTTTGGGTCACACCCTGGCGATGCTCAGAGGTTTCTCCTGGCTCTGCTCTCAGGAATTACTCCTGGTGGTGCTGGGGGACCATATGGGATGCCGGGGATCAAACCTGGGCCAGCACAGGCCGGCCGCGTGCAAGGCAAACGCCCTACCGCTGGGCTATCACTCGGCCCCAATATTTGGTCTTTTTCACCCTGTTGTAGCCCTAGGCCCAGAATGATGTCTGGTGCATTTTGAATACTCAGTGAAATATTGTCACCATAATGACAGTCAGAAATAAACCAAACACTGAACAAGAGTATCTAATATTTGCTTATAACTTCTCTAGCACTTTCTTTCCCCATGCACTACTCTTTGAACGTTATTAGCATTAGAATGAAATCTTGACCTAGCATTATAGAATTAATTCACAGGGTAGTGAGTACTATGCCATTCCTTTTTGGGCATGTGAATAGTTACAAGTAAGAGAATCTAGTCAGTTCAAGATGGGCTTGAATCAAAACATCATGTGAACTTGCCATTCTGGACCGAGAAGAATGACAATTACAGGGAATACAAAGAGCAAAAACACAGAGACAAACAGAGGCAGATGATTACATGGCCCTCAAAATAGTAGTTGTCTCACTTCTCAAGGTTTACAAATCCACCAAGGCTGAGTTAAGTTTGATTTCTGTGATTTCTGTACCTTTTAACTACATTTTCTCCCTTTTGCAGGGGCCTTGTGAAGGCAATGTCTTTTCCTTTCAATGAAAATCCTATCTAGAAAAGTCACCATATAAGATACTTTATTTATTCTATTCATAAATCTTTTCCTTCCTTGCAAAAAATAAAACAATTTAAAATGAAATCCTCGGGGCCAGAGCGATAGCACAGCGGGTAGGGCATTTGCCTTGCATGCGGCCAGCCTATGCTGGCCAGAGTTTGATCCCTGGCATCCCATATGGTCCCCCGAGCACTGCCTGGAGTAATTCCTGAGTGCAGAGCCAGGAGTAACCCCTGAGTGTCGCGGGTGTGACCCAAAAAGCAAAAATAAACAAATAAATAAACAAACAAACAAATACATTAATAAAAATTAAAAAATTTTAAAAATAAAATGAAATCCTCTACCATACTATTGAATAACCAAAGCGAACAAACTTAACACTGAATTAGTGGTTATTTGACCAAGGGTTTATATTTAAACACAATTACACACACAGAGAGAAGAAAGAGAAAGAGAGAGAGAGAGAGAGAGAGAGAGAGAGAGAGAGAGAGAGAGAGAGGCACTAACAATGTCTACATAGACATTCACATCTAGAAATTCTGGAGAGGGTTCTTTTCCTGACTGATCTATGAACTTAAAGTCAAAATATTAGCATCTGATTTTCTAATGCTCCTTTAACCATTTTCTTCTTCATGAATATTAATTTATTTCAGACAAGGACATGAGTGAGCGAGTGAAAAGAAAAATTAAAGAAGAATGAAAATACTTATTAACTTTATGGAGTGAGAGAATTTAGTACTCAAAAGGCATAATTATTTTGGGGAAGCAAAAAGTACATTTATGTAACATTTAAAATGATCATTTGTAGGTTCTAAACTACTAAGTTATTAAAATCAGAACTCATTATCAGAGTAAAGATTCTAAAGTCATTATTACATAGTTAGGCAGAACATTCTTCGCTTTTGAGCACAAAATAGATTTCAAGCTAGATTTTAATAACCTATAGATCCTCTGTTTGCCATCTAATTCTTGAATTCCCTATTCTCCACTCTTCTTAAAAATGTTGTCATTTGTGAGGTTGGAACTAGAGTACATAGGTAGAGACTTGTCTTATATGCAGACAAACTGGATTTGATCTCCAGCATCCCTTGAACCCAACAAGGAGTGATCCCTGAGCACAAAGACAGGAGGAAGTCCTGGAGTACCATTTAGTATGATCCCAAACCCAAATAGAAGTAAAACAAAACGCTTCTCATTAGGGAGTGAATACAAAATTTCTAACACTTGAAACTACCAAGTGGCCCACCTTTCTCTATAATCACAACACATTAACTCTAAAAACACCATTACAAACCATAGAGATCACGAAATAGATATAAATGGGGAAATATAAATACCACATATCCCAAAATGAATAGATGCAATATCATTATGAAATGTATGTTTTTCCATCTATTTTATAATTTTCTTTATGATATAGTACACTATAAGAGGGAAAGAAGTTAGTATGGAAAATAATACAATATCACTTGCTGTTCTTAGCTCCAAGAGTTACAAAATAAATTTTACAAAATTCACATTTTTCTACAAATAAATATATGTTGGTCCAGTGGTGGCGCTGGCACAGGGCAGGCAGAGGCGTGGGAGCGTGGGGTGGTGCCATAGGCAGGGACAAGCGGTCAGGCACTGGCACCAAGGGTATTGCCATGGGCCCCTCAGAGTGGCCACAGCACAGGCTTCGAACTTCCATCCTGCTCTACCGTGCCCAGATATACCTGATGCAGAGACTTAGATACACGGGGCAGAGCTGCTACTAGATCTCCCTGTGCTAAGCTGAACATGAGGTGCCTGGGAGGGAAAGTGGTTCTAGCCCTGACCCACCATCCCAATAGAGCCTCACAGGAAGCCAGAGAAACCCCCACACCATCAGGACAGTCATTTTAAACATCCAGACTCCACAGCTCATCAGAGCTCCACCCAAAGAGAAAAGCCCATCTCTCCCCATTGCGGTTCATCAGTAAATGCATGAGATGAAAGCCTACTACCGGAGTATACCACCCACATGCCAGAGCCTGGCAAGCTACCCGTGTTATATTTGTTATGCCAAAAACCTGTAGCAATTATAGACCTCATCCTATGATTTGATGGAATGGCTTGAGGCTCTTCATGTTCCCGGAGTGAGCAGATGCCCTTAGGTTATACTAGCATGTGACAGGATGTAATGAGATGTTACTAGTGTCTGCTTGAGCAAATCGATAAACAACAGGAAGACAAGTAATGCAAGCAAAATCTATGTTTATCAAAGAGAAAATTTAAGTATTTCTCTCCTTTGTCTCTCTAAAATCACCTCTTTAGACTGGTAATAGAATAAGTAGTTTATCAATGGTAATGATTATAAAAGCAACAAGAACAACAAATCAAAATGTCGGTTGGGTTGGGGTTTTTCTGGTGCCCCCCCCCCCCTACAATCCCCCCCCCAACCCGCGCCCCCCCGGGTTGGTAAGCATTTATATTTTTTGTTGTTGAGGCCCTCAAAAAAGAACGCTTCAGGGGCCGGAGCGATAGCCCAGCGGTAGGGCGTTTGCCTTGCATGGCGGCCGGCCCATGCCGGCCCGGGTTCAATTCCCGGCATCCCATATGGTCCCCCGAGCACCGCCAGGAGTAATTCCTGAGTGCAGAGCCAGGAGTAACCCCTGAGCATTGCCGGGTGTGACCCAAAAAAGCAAAAAAAAAAAAAGAACGCTTCAGTTTTTTGTATGTTTTGGGACCAAACATGGCAGTGTTCAGGGGCAACCTCTGGTTTAGTACTCACAGGGCCATGCACTGCTGGAGCTCAAACCTTTGCCACATGCAAAGCTCCAGGCCTTTGGGCTATTTGCCTTCTTGTCCCCCAGTCTTACCTTGCCTTTAAAGAATTGAGTTTATAAGAAGCAAGAGCAAAGTAAATGAAAAGGTAAAACCATCACCTTTCTTTCCCATCCTATTGGCTTAGAGGCCCTATGTGGCCATGGGTATCAAGGACAAAGACCCTGTAGGAATCCCAATTCCTTCTTGGGAATTAGCTCTCATTAACTGTAGCTGTTAAAAAAGGTGGAAAAGAGTGAAGAAAGCCAAGGTGAAGTGAAAGACAGTGGGCAACGGCCTCCTCTATAATACTAACTTTCATATTTTTCTCCCTCTCCAAACAATTTACTATTTTCTAAACTTTAATACAACTTTAGTTTGTAATTCATCTGTAGGGGCAGTAGTTTTTTAAAGATCAGACTATTTGTTGGAACATGGAAGTAACATTCCTTGATTTTCTTATAAAATATTAGAGGAAGGTAGAAAAGAGAAAATGCACGTATAAAATCAGGGTGAGGTGGCAGTTCACGGTAATTTTTTTAAATATCTATAAACAGAAAGTGACATTGCAATGAAGTTTTTAAAAATAAATACATATGGCATGTATTAAAATATTTTATTTTGGCTTCCCACTACTGCTTTTAAGTTTTAATTATGGGGAAGCTTTAGGAATTTTCTGGCTACCCAGGCAGTAAAGGCTGTACATTTACCTTAAGTCATCAACTCGGAGTCTAGAAATAGGAATGACCATTCATAACTATTCCAACATTTCAAGCTGGATTTAACTCTCATCCTCCTATTCCCTCACGCTTCCCTTCAAATGAGCTGTCTGAAAATGAGAGAGCAGGTGGGGTGAGGGTGGGCACACTTGCCTGCTATTGAGGTTGAGGATTCTGGGTTCGGGGACACAGAGAGGTTGGTGGGAGGTAGGAGAGAAGGGTTGAGATGGCAGATGTTGAAAACTTCTTTTTTTGGCTCATGGGCCGTAATTCCTCTGACTCACAAGGAGCCTTGTTTTCTGAGTGTGGGTTCATCTGTCTCCCCACAAGTCCCTGTTTTTCTAGTGGTTCAATCCCTATAAACTATGTTGCAGTCCAAGAGCCTTCCCCAAATGTTCCTCTTGAGAAGGACAGAAAATGACTGAGAAAGTGCTTTTGCTTTCTCACTCTTTCCCCAAGACCAGTGTGTAGATCTGGTCATGAGGGAAAAAAAAATCCCCACCACACATTCTTTGGCTATGGTGTGCCTGAGATGAATGACGCCCTCTCTGAGAGGAGGGAGGCAAGGATCAACATGAATCAGTTCTCTCTTTCTCTCATATGTTTCATAAATTCATCTTCCTTTCCCCTTTTTCAGCTCTTCTACAATCTGTCTACCTTTCTAATGATACATCTTGGAGTTCAGGCCTGGCCTTGCCGGGGATCTGGCTTCTTTTTCTCTCATTGCCCTTGCTAAAACTTCAGCTTTAACATTTGTTACATGTTACCACGTTAACTCCATGCTGTCTCTACCATGATTAGTCATCAGGTGATACTCACCCTTCCGATCTCTTTTTAAACACTCTAATTAGTGCTCTGGAACAATCGTTCAATGGGCTATATGCTAGTATGTGGAAGTTACAATCCCCAGTACCACCTGAACTCCCAGCAACCCCTCTAACCCCTGAGCACTTAGTAGGGAACAGCCGCTGAACAATGTCAGAGCTAGGTCAAAGAAAAACAACAAAAAAGAGAAAAAATCAAAACATGAAAATAATCCATAATTTTTTCAATGATCTATTTTATGGAGAAAACTAAGTATTCAAGGAAGATGACACTATGCCCAGAGATTTCAAATAATCCTGAGTAGTTTAATGTCACTTGCTCGCAAGTCAACCAAAACTAAGCAAAATTAAAGAACAATTTGCTGAGATGGCAATGCAGCCAATAAATAACTTTGAACTATTCAACTATCCCAGGTAAAGTCTACCTTGAGACTTCATGTGGTTAGACAATAACATTTCCATATTTGTATTGAACCATTAATTTGGGAGCTACAAATTCAAGCCAGAGACATCTTCCCTGAGACCAAGATATATATTTATATATGTGATAAATCAAGCTAGGGCACTTCTCAGCAGCTAAGCAAGATAGAAGAGGGAAGCATATGTTTTCTCTGTTTAATTTTTTCTTTCCAAATAGCTCACCTGTCATAAAAACACTTTAAAATGATATGTTTAATTCTCAAAATTGTCATTGCTATTGCTGAACTGAAACAACTGTTACCTCGACACCTGTGATAGAAAATGTAAGTAAAAACAAACAAAACTATGCATTACTGACAAGCCTATCTTTTATCAATAGGCTAAAATCTTCCTTGAAGTTCATGAGTAAACTAATAAGGTTTCTAATATCCACAATATGCCAATACCTAGAGAGTAATCATATTTTAATCTTAGAAAATCAGATAATAAGGTTCATGCCAAGAACCCCTGAGAACTTAAATCATACTTTATGCTGAATTCCATCTAGAAGCTGGAGCAAGGACTCATTTTACTACTCCATATTATGTTGTGGGCGAGCTCATATTAAATCACTTTCAGAGAAACACTAGGTGACTAATTTTTGACAATGGAATGTTTGCAGACTAACACATTCATAAGAACAGCAGAATAATGAGCTAATTTGTAAAGTACCAGATGGAATTTATTGAAAGCCAGTGGCCTAAGCTATCATAATTGTCCTTTATACTCAGTACAAATTTTCTAGTAATCTTGCTGCCCACATCTTTGCTTTCAGCTAGACAGACCAAGGCATAACTAATCCTTTCTTCATACAGGTAGGTCTCTGTTATCTAACTTTGCTGACTCAAACAGCACTTTGCTGCAATGTGTAGTTCAGTTATTTTTAAAACATCACTGTCTGGATGGCAACCCCTAATGAGGCTTTTACTAAACTAAACTGTTACCCAGGTGAGATCTGGTCTACATTGTCGTTTTGGGGTTAGTTCTTCACTGGTGCATAATCATTAAAGCACACTCACATGTATACCAGAGCAATCTTTTTTCCCTGTTGGTCTACAGGCTTCAGTGCTTTGGGGATAAGGCACAGAATTCTTAGTGCTTCTGAGGTTACCTTTTCCATCTTTATTTCCTTTTCCCAACCAGGGATGACTTTTTTCATTAACTTTACTCTCACTCATTAGTCCCCAACAATAAGTTGAGAAGGATAAACCTCAGTTCCAATTTTAACTCCATGCATTATATCTCCTCAGAGCCCTGAGTGGAAGCAAGCTAACTGGTACTGCTAATTGAACAGTTTTTCAGAACGCAGAATAGTTTGGTGCAGCAAATACAGATTAGAATTGCATTTAGCTTAATCTCATTTCCCAACCTTCAATGAACATTAATTTTTGTTCACCTAGAAAGCACCAACAATGCTTTTTTTCTTATATTTATCTGAGATTGTACTAGAAGGTATAGATTAAACCACAGAGCACATATAAGAAGTCAAAAAAAGAATTTAAACCATATTTGTTTTCTTCCTCTAATATTTGCTTTTAAAGGGAAAAATGCTAAATTAAAGAACAATGAGAACTGTGTAGAAATATGGGAAGGACCAGTAGCAGATCTCTCAGGTTAGGGAAGTGGCCCAGCCATCTCACACATGTGTTGTACGTATGTGGTCCTAGATTCAATGTGTGGTACCACCCCCACCCAACAGTAATCAAAATAATAGAGGCTTACTAAGTAATTACTAATGCTAAGAGTTGGCAGAGTAGACTGTAAATAGAGCCATGAAATGGCTTTAGTAGAATTTTCCTTAAAAAAGAAGCTGTGCATTAATAGAAACTGGAACAACAACCTGAAAGACAAATGGGAACTGGATGCAGAAAGCATCACAAGGGAACTACAAATAACCAACAGCCATTTAGAGGTGTTTTGAGACGGGAGTGGTAGTATGCAGGAAATGTTCTTGCCTTGTGTTGTGACTGACCTGCATCCAATCCCTGGCACCAGATATGTTCCCTTGAGCCCCTGCCAAGAGTTATCTCTGAGGAGTGAGCCTTGAACAAGACTTGAGAACTGTCATATGCAATCCAAAACCCAAAATAAAATAAAATCATAAGTCCATGGTAACCAAATAATTCATCAAAAAGACTATGGGATATTAGATATGTCATTCATTTGTAAAGTCTGAAAGTACTCATTGAGGGACAGTGGAGTCAACTCAAGGTTCAGGAACACGTGGTTTCCAAGCACTAGCTCCCAAGTTCATTCCCGAGTCTAATGCCCCTCCCTCACTGCTAAATACAGCTCCACTGGTACCACTAGGGTGGCTTTGATGACCCCAAGCACTTCTAGATCTGAGTACAGAACTATCAGACCCCACAGCCAGGCTGAGTGCAAGAACCCAGGCTCCCTGAGCACTGCTTGGGAATTCAGTGTTGGTGATAGGGGACTCTAGAGAACTACTAGACAAGGGAATGCAATGTTTAAAAGGGGAAGACTAGATCACCCTTTGACGAAAATATAGGGAGGACAGACAAGGAAAGAAACTGACGAAATAGAGATAGATGAGATAGATGAGAAGGATCAAGGGGACCCAAGTACATTTGTGGTGTAAGAAGTGATAGAGCTAGACTTCCTAACCACAGAGTCAACAATACTGGAAACAAGAGACCCAAAGGTCAACAACCAAACTTAAAAAATATGCTGACCAGGGTAGCAGATTGTAGATGGGGGATAGGAACCCCGAACTCTGTGAGGGACAAAGACACTAGGGGTGGGGTTGGTGCTGGAACATTCTATGCCTGAACCCAATTCTATGCAGGGCTAGAGAGACAGTGTAGTGGGTCGGGTGCTTGCCTTGCGCACAGCTGACTGGGGTTTGATCCCTGATATACCACACATATCTGTGCCAGGCACAGAGCCATAGTAATCCCTGAGCACCATTGGGTGTGGTCCCCAAACAAAACAAAACAAAAAACCGACCCCCCCACTTGAATAACTTTAAATCACTGTGTTTTAAAAAAAATTTAATGACATCCACGCCACACAGTCACTGTGATGCCATTACCCAAATGCCCTGCTCTCCCAACTCACAACTAAATCTGAGAAGATGTAAGCCAAGCAGCTAAATTTTATGGACATGCTGGTAGTCTTCCTAGCTGAAAACTTGGGGCTCCTCTAGTCCCCGCCCTGCTGAAGCCTGGGCATCCACACTAGTACTTTTACCACTGCTACCACACCAATAGCCTACCCCCCACCACTCTACTCTCAATCCCTGGGGTGATGTTCAGACTGAGAACTCTGGAGTCTTTTTGGATTGGGGGGGCAGCAACTACACTGTACTTCCGAGAAGGATCAGTACACACACTCCCATAGCCACTGTCAGATACCACCATGTCAACTTCCAAATCCCTTAATATTGGGGAACTGGAGAGACAGCACAGCTAGGTGCTTGTCTTGCATGCAGTTGACCTAGGTGCAATCCCCAGGATCCCTTATGGTCTCTATACCACCAGGAATGACTCCTGAGTACAGAGTCAAGAGTAAGTCCTGAGTACAATTGGATGTGACCAAAAGTAAACAACACTCCCCAACACCACCACCAATTCCACAATGTTTAAATTCCAGTAAGAGCACACCAAATTAGATGTAAAAGTAACATTGTAGCCAACTAAGCTCAACAACAAAAACAATTTACAAAGAAGACTCAACTAAGCAGCAAACAGTTCAGTAGAAACTCAACGATTTAACAACATGTGGTGAGATATAACAAATTTTCTTTTACTGAAGTATTTTTGATAATTTCATTAACCATTTAGTTGTATAATGGTTAATATAAAATAAATCATTCTTTTGCCTGCTAAAGTGGCAGGCTTGGGTGGTAGTTGGGCATATGACACCTATAGTGGAGTGAAGGTCACTCCAGTGGTTTGATTGGTTCTGGAAACATCGAAAGCTGGTAACAGATGTATTATAAACAACTGTGTAAACCATGGTGTTTAAACAAAGTGTTTTATTTCAAAAATTTCAAATGGAACAAAAACTATTCAGTGATAGTGAGGGAGGTGGGAAACAAACGCTCATGTGAACAATTAGTGAAAAGATGAATTTGTAATGTCTTTCACAGGAAAAAGTCTAGCAGATGTTTTAGTATAAAACATATGTACGCTTTGATTTATCTTATTTGCAGGAGTCTAGCATAATAAAGTGATTATTCAACTGCAAATGCACACACATCCACTTTGCACTGTTTACAGTAACATAAAAATCCTGTTGTATCTGACCAAATTAACTGCCACATTGAAATGTATAATAGTGTTTAAATTCACATTGACTAGCAAATGGTGAAAATGCTTATTACGGGTAAAGATAAGTATGTAGATTTATAGAATTTGTAGGTGTTCTGTGCTCAAGAGATTAAAGTATTATGGAGTTGGCAATCACATTGTTAAGTCATTAAAATGTTTGTAGCATGTTTGTAACATCTTACAATTGCTTGTTACTCAACTTTCTCACCACAAAAAATATAAAATTTAAATTTTATTGTAAATAAATTTTAAAACTCATTTTTTTTTTGGAAGGAGTGGAGTGAGGTCTGGTCCATTCCCAGCTGTGCCTAAGGCTTAATTCTGACTGCATTCAGCAATCACTCCTACTATTGTTCAGGCAAATATATAGGATGCCAGGGATCGATCCTAGGTTAGTTGTGTGTAGGTAAATGCCTTAACCACCATACTGTCTCTTTCTCTCCTAATATATATATAAATATATATTTATATTCCATAATATATATATATTATATTAATATATATATTATGGAATATATATTATAAATAATATGGAATATGGTAATATATATTATAAATCATGGAATATATATTATAAATAATAATTATAAATATATGGATTATATATTATAAATAAATATATATTTTAAATCTAAATATTTATATATTTAAATCCCATCAAAATCAATGGGTGAATTTTTTACTCTTTCTTTTTTGTCTTATTGTCCACCCTCACCCATCCTATATACTTTACATAACTTGAGTTTGATTCCAGATGTTTCTAAACATCTGGAAAGCACAGCGTAACATTGCTAGTACAAGCACAAATTGATATAAATTAGCATGGCATTACAAAATATTTCAAAAGAGGGCTCAAACTCTTGTTCATTAAATCCTTGACTCTTTCCTTTCTATAGGCTCCAATTTTCTTGCAATATAGATGGGAAAATGAGAGAAGGTATTTTTCTAATATCTGTGGGTCACTTTTTACCAAACCGGATATGAAACTCTTTAGTCATACTATCAGAATAAAAAAATGTTAAGTAAATCCATTAGTGAGGCTAAGTTATGTTATGAAACAGACTAAAATGAACCTATTCAATAAGACCAACTCATTTAGCCCAACTTGGCTACTTATTTTAGAGAGCTAAGAACCAACATTTACATGAAACATTACCTTCTTTCTCAATGATAACTACATAATACAAGAAAGAGGAACTAAATCCAAATTCCTTTTCTCAGTATGAACCCTAGATCAGCCTGGTGTAAACTGTGTGTCTGAATGTCTGTTACCACATAAATTGAACTAAGCCTTTCAAAGAACACTGTATTAATGGAGTGTCAACATAAAAATCTGACTCACTTTTTCCTATTTCTTTTCAGACTATTTAAAACATACAATAGTACACTGGATATAAGGGAAGAGGAAAGGAAATAGCTCAAAAAGAAATTTGTGTCTTTATTCTAGGGAAGGTATGTTATATTTAATTTTAATAAATTATTTCACTTAATGCTTTCAATAATCCTATAAAGCATATACTAAAATCTCCCACGGTATGAAAGAAGAACCTAGAAGGGTTAGATTATTGTTTATGGTCCGGACAGTAAGTGGCTAAATTGTCTGCCCACTGTGAAACCAGCCTTGTCCTGTGGATTTAGATACAGCAGAAAAGGGCTTTTTGGAAAGAGGTGCATCACAGAGACAATACAAATGGGGTAAAAATGATCATAAGCTTCACAGCTAGCAACAAGCATTAGACACTGTTCTAAAACTTGCTCCTTCTACTCAATCTACTAGAAAAGCACAACTAGTTTGTTTTACAGGAAGCAAACTGAAACCAGTGAACCATGGCACTCAAAGTTACACAGGAATTTAATCAGTCTTATGTTATACTCACTGTATTTCATTTTCTTTTGCTAAAATTTTTTCAATTGCACTTTCTTACAGCGGAAAAGGGCAAAAGACTTGCTATAAAATTTACTGATATTCTTTGCATTTGGAAGTTTACTCACTTTCCGATAAAAATAAAAAACACCATTTCCTGACTACCTACTAATACATCCACCTTTGGGATGCCAGTTTGCTATTTGGGGATAAACGAAAGCATTAGGTACACCTTTCTTATGTCAACTGATACCATGATATGTGGGATAGGAGCAATAGCACAGTGGGTAAAGCATTAGCTTTGCACGTGGCCAACCTGGATTTGATCTCCAGCATCCCATATGGTCCCTGAGCACCACCAGGAGTAATTCCTGAGTAAAGATCCAGGAGTAACCCCTGAGCATCGCTGGGTGTGACAAAAAAGCAAAAAAAAAAAGGAAAAAGAAAAAATAGAAAAGAAAAGAAAACAAACAAACAAAAATACCTGACACACCATGATATGAACAGCATTAGACTGAAGTCTCATACTCAATCCCATATCCAAGACTTTCTAAATCCTTGTCAGACACCTTTTTCCAGATTTTCCATATGCAGAAATATGACTGCTAGGTGCCTTTGCTTTAAAATACTACTACAGGATTTGACAAAGGTTGATGTTTTATATTGTCTCCTTGGCTGTGTTTCCTGATTATTTATCTAGCACTGAGTGCCAGCACCCACCCCACATTTCCTGCTTATCAGGTTGCTGCAGTGCAGCCCTGAGACATTTGATCATTTCTATCATTAAAAATCAATCCAATGACCAAATATTTCTGTACATTTAGAGAAATGGCCAAAAGTACAGTATTAGATTGCTATTAACTTGCTTTGGATTTTTCTTGTTAGCCCTGCCAAGAAAGTCATTTGGTAAAATTGATTAAACCAGCATGCCAGGAGGAGAGAGGAAAAGAGCAGAGAGACGTAAACACCAGGAGCTTAGAGGGAGGATGATCTATTTCTTGGGAATGAAGTGAAATGTTACTGGAGGAGGGAATGGGGAAGGTTGGGCAGAGAAACCTTGCATATTATAATTTGGGCGCAAGATATTCAAAGTTGTAGAATTAAAGTGACCCAGATGCATAAACAAATGAGGCAGGAGAATGAGGAGTCAAGTCATCCACACGCTTCTAACAGAAAGTCTGCATTGGTCATGCTGTCTGGTTTTATGGACTGAATTCAAGACACATCACTGTCAAATGACAAGAAGCTGATTTAAGTATTTTATAAATTGTAAATTAATCTGTCTCAACACTAGGGAGGGCAGGCAGAAGTATATATTTTCCTGCAGTTTGAAAATAAACAGTAGGTTTTATTTCTTTACAAATAAAAATGAAAAGAAAACAAATCTATCTCTGTTCAATAAAATAGTGAGTACATTAGAACAATCACACATGCATTCTCTAATCTGTTATTATAATGACTATATATATATATATATATATATATATATATATACACACACACACATATAGCTTCCTTTCAGGCACGAACTTCCTTCATAGAAAAAAAATATTCCCTTTAACATTTTTCAGAAACTTTATTATTTACCCAAGAGGAATAGTGCTATGTGGATTCACAGAGTGCTGACAGGGATGGATTTTAATTTGGGGTTTCTAGGACCACACAACTATTTCTAATTCTTCTGGCATCCTATTTAAAGTCAAAATTAGCTCACATAGCTCGCGTTTCTATAGAAAGGAACAAGAAAAAATATCAAGTATTTATTTGCTTTTGTGTGCTACATACTATATCTGAAAATATTTAAAGTTAACATCCACCTAAACACAGTGACTTAAAAATAACATTTAACAAATTATAGATAAAGCAAATGATCTGAGTAAAGTGGAATGTGCTTTCTTGGGTTGGTGATAATATATGAGACATTTAACTGCATGGAAGACCTACAGTAGTCTACAGGAAGTGGACTCTTCTAGAGAAATTCTAATATATACTTGCTCTGTGTTTTGTATATGCTACTTTTCAGAGTTTAAATTCAGGAAATAGTTATTTATGGTTATGAATTTATACGGAAAAAGCAGAGCACTTGGTAGACAGTGGTAGCCAAACTCCAAGAGGATACCCAATTATTTACTTTCAGATGTTCACATACATGTATGTAGAATTTCTGCTCATACTGTAAAAATGGTCAGTTAAACTACAAAGGGTGATGACATAACATTTTCTAAATATCATAGCACTTTTCTGTTTTGAGATCTCTCACTCTCTCTCCTCCCTCCCTCCCCCACCTCAGGTTTCAAGGCTATCACATGACTATGATCCATGTAAAAGAACATGGAGCTAGAAAAGAACATGGCAAGGATATTTGTGGTATCAACCAACCATATGATGTGTGATGATAAAAACAGCTGAGGCTTGAGATGGCTGAAGTTCAAGTCAACAAGTCACGGGTGACATTTAGTCAGAACTACTAACTAATAAGGAAGAACCCTGAGCTATTAACATGACTAAGGACTTATAAACACAGATCTGCCATAGGGAAGTTTCACAACCAACGCAAAGTCTGTAACAAGAGAGTCAAAGATTACAGAGGCAAATTCAAGGAAGGATGAATGGGCATCACTCGTGCTATTTACTCAGGTACATGCAGGTTTGGAATTTACTACCCTCCTTGAAGTCAGAAATGGTTACTTGACTTCTTTTGACCAATAAAATTTAAGCAGAAAAAATAAGGGTCATGTAATATCTAGGGTAAACCCATTTAGATTTTAGCATACAGTTTATAATGGCCTATATATTGCTTTTATTCTGCTAGCGGAAATAAAATTGTTCCAAGTCATGGTTATGTCCTATTAGCTGTGTTCAATGTAAAAACAGACCTTCAGTCCATCTCAAAATATAGCAGGAGGGGAGAGATAGAAATAAACTCATGTCAATTTAAGCAACTGAGTTTCCAGTTTTGTTTTTCATAATATGGTTGAGATCAGTATTTCTCAATGTCTTTCTGACCAAGGTGTCCTTTCTGTTGTTTCTTACGTGCATCAGCTGACGCCCCTGCCACCCTCATTTCTACATTCTGACACCCTAGTCTATTCTACTGGTCCCATACTTTTTTTTTACCTCCAAGTATACGAACATTACTGAGTTTGGTTAGATTGTAATAATTGGCTACTATAATGAGAAAGGATGAGGTTTTCCTTAACTTCTTAAAATTTGAAAGCTGAAGATGCTCTGATGTTAGACTCTCTCCCCACCAAAAACAAAGGATAATACATTGGTAGATAGTGGTAGTCAAACTCCAAGATAATATCTAATTATTTACCTTCAGATGTTCACATCTATGTATATAATATTTCTACTCATACTGTAAAAAAAATGTCAGTTAAACTACAAAGGAGTTTGTATTGCCCTTTGTATTGGGTAGGTGGATAATCTGTTTGCTCTCCCTATGTGGAGTTAGGATCAATGGAATCTACTGTCAGCGAGGCCAGGCACCTGTGAGCATGGGTTGAGATCACTGGTACAGCAGAGACCAATATAGGGTGACACTCTGGAAAGATCCCTGCCAAGGGCATTCAAGGTAAACTGAGAGTCTCAAGAGATACTTGACTAAATGACACTGTGTGAGTCATTTGGATATAAATCTGAGAAAGTAGATGTAGGTTCATTAAGATGGGAAATCAACTCCATTATACTAATTTATAACAACAAGAACAGAGTTTAAACACCTGAAAACCTAAAACGACTAAAAAGTTTATTTTTATGATTAATTTTTAATTTCTTATGGCTTCATGACAATAATCCATCCCAAATTTATACTATATTATGTATAAATATGAGATTTTTACCTCAGCCATTAAATTCCAATTTAAGGATAAATAAAACTTCTTTATTTAAAGGCTCATTTTATCTATAATTTTTATTTTTTAGTTTCTGGGCCACACCCAGTGGTGCTCAGGGCTTAATCCAGCTCTGTGCTCAGGGACCAATCCTGGTGGGACTTGTATCAGATGGGGTGTCGGGGACTGAATACAGGTCAGCGAAGAGCAGTGCAAGCACCTTACCCACTTTATTATCTTTGCAGTCCTAAGAAGCTTTTTTTAGTCAGGAAGAGTTTTACACTATTCTCAACACCTACCTACAGGGTAGGAATAGGTGAAAGATACTGCACTTATCACTAAGTATTGTGGAACACTATATCATAATACATAAAACATAATTATTTTAAGTGTCAGTCACATATAGTTCAGTATAAAAAGACACATATAACCCAATATAGGTGTAGATACATCACTGTATCACTGTCTTCCCGTTAATCATCGATTTGCTTGAATGGGCACCAGTAACATCTCCATATGTCCTGTCTCATGCTGATAGAGCCCAAGGGCATCTGCTTGCTCCAGGAACATAAGGAGTCTCAAATCATTATATTAGGTAATGGGAATGAGGTCTATAATTGTTACTGGTATTTGGCATATCAAATACAACACGGGTAGCTTGCCAGGCTTGCCGTGCGGGTGGCATACTCTTGTAGTCACCTCTAAATACAGCATTTATTGATAAACGGGCTGTGATAGGTGCCTCTTCTGGGTGGAGTCCGCGAGAGGGAAGTCCGGATATAGAAAATGGCAGCCCTCATGGTGTAGATACAGATATTTTAAAATCCAAGATAGAGCTAAGAGAAAGATTTTGTGAGGAATTAGTCAATGGTATTGGAGGGAAAAGTCAAATATGACAGTTGCACTTCAAAGTAGGAAAAAATGGAGGACTGTAGAGGGTGAGGCACCAATGGAGAAAAATATAAAGTGCTGATAAGAAGAACCAGAGGCTAGAGGTGTAAGATCTCTCAGAAGGAAGAAGAGGGAGCCATTCCATGAATTTGTATTTGCAGATTCTCATGTGTCTACTACTCAAATATGCCATGGATTAGTCCTGAAGGGTCAGGAAGGTTTCTGGGCACTCTGTGGAACCTTTGTTATCATCACTGGCATCCTTCTGTTTTCCCTTCTAGGAAACGTCACAGTATACACTCACAGATTCAGGACTTTATTCTCCCCTAGGGCAAAAGTTGCCTGAGGACAGGACCTAGTCATAAACTCATGCATACTCTGCCTCACACAGTACTTAGAACACAAAATCAGTCCATAAATATCAGTGTATTTAACAAATCAAAAGATTTCAAGACTATTGTACTCATTGATTAGAACTCCCATAGTGAAATGGACCCGAATCACTTGGGCCCATATGTTTGCTCTCACTCAGATGTTCTAGAATGAATTGCTGCCCAGCAATCTTTATACCTTTATAAGACTTCATTCATATTTGGGTGTTTTCAATCTATTGTAGAAGATAAAGCAACCAAATCTATCCACTTCAGTAAACCTAATCAGCCAGACTGTCATTCTTACTCTGATGCTATTTAGAATGTGCAATGAGCCACCAAATTCTACTTCCTAAAACTAATTTCCCTAGAGCTTTTGCTCTATTATTTCATCAAAGCCCCTGAGGTCAGAAACTGTGATTTCTTTGCTCCTGAACAGCACAATGTCTCATTAAAACCTCTTCCATAATCCTGAGTATTTCTTTACAAAGTCAAGGAAGTTTCAAGGATGATGAATGACCTTTGGTTTGCTATCAGTTATATTTAGCGCTTTAAGAGCAATGGCACAGTGAAGTGCATTAATGACACTGTATCACTGTATCACTGTCTTCCCGTTCATCATCAGTTTGCTCGAGTGGGCACCAGTAACATCTCCATATGACCTGTCTCATGCAAGTAGAGCCCAAGGGCACCTGCTTGCTCCAGGAACATAAAGAGCCTCAAACCATTCCATTAGGTCATGGGAATGAGGTCTATAATTGTTACTGGTATCTGGCATATCAAACACGACACGGGAAGCTTGCCAGGCTCTGCCATGTGGGTAGCATACTCTTGTAGTCATCTCAAAATCCAGCATTTATTGATGAACCGCACAGCCACAAGCGGCGCGCAGAGCCGGGCTGTGATAGGCTGGTCTGCTGGGTGGAGTTCTGATGAGGAGGAAGTCCGGATGATTTTCGATGCCTTGGCAAATGACCCAGAAGCAAATATAATATAAATTTGATTTCTTGATGGACTTTAAAAAATTTGATTAAAAAGTGTGTGATCAAATTTTACAATGCGTGGGGCCGAGCGATAGCCCAGCGGGTAGGGCATTTGCCTTGCATGTGGCTGGCCCATGCCGGCCCAGGTTTGATCCCTGGCATCCCATATGGTCCCCGAGCACCGCCAGGAGTAATTCCTGAGTGCAGAGCCAGGAGAAACCCCTGAGCATTGCTAGGTGTGACCCAAAAAGCAAAAAAAAAAAAAAAATTACAATGCATGCCTTTATTTACATGTCCTATGAACCTCACTCAAGATTATATTTACATAAGCGCATTGAGAGGATAGAGCAATGGTAGGGTGCTGAACTTGCACGTGGCTGGCCAGGTTTGATCCCTGATACCCTATATGTTCTTTCAAGCCTGCCAGGACTAACACTTAGTGTGGAGCCAGGAGTAAGCCCTAAGCACCACCAGTGTGGTCTCCAAACTATGTGTGTGTGTGTGTGTGTGTGTATAGACAGAGAGCGAGCATATAGATAGCAAATAGATATCGCATATATTTCATTATATATAAAATACTATAAATATATAAATGTATATATACATGTATATATAAATGGATGGAAATGAAATAATTAATATGTTTATGTTTCTGCTTTATTTTCAGAAACAAAAGATGAGTAGTAATTATCCATCCATTTATTCAACAAACATTTATAACTATTCCCATATTCAAGGATCTACTACAGAAGTTGGGACTATAGCAGTGAGTGATGAAACAAGTTAGGAGATTTCATTCTAGGTGTGTGAGGAGAGACAATTTTCTAAAAACTTCAAACAAGTATAACATATAGGCACTCATGTGATAATTCTAAAGGAAGAATTTAAAGAAGGAGGATGGTAAGTTTCAGCAATAGGAGTGGTGACGAAATCACATTTTTGAAGATGGCTAAGGAAAGACACATGAGGAGATTTGAAGAAAAAAAACTGGCACATGTAAAACAAAACAAGACTCATCTGGGAGTCCTGGGTTCTGGGGTGAAGTAAAAGAAAGCATAAAATCCTAGGAACAAAACTGTGCTTTGAGAGTTCAGCAGAGAAGAAAGTAACCATGACTTAACCACACTGGGAGTAAATCATAGGTTACAGGAATTTATAGGGATATTACACTCATAGATAGATCCTATTTTAAAATGTTATAATAAGGATTCTAACTTTACAAAGATAATCTGACTAATAAATCTGAGTAATGCAGTGAGATAAGACAAAATACAGCAAAATATTCAACTGGTAGATGGAAAATAATAAGTTTTAAAGAGGGGAGCAGAGACAAGTTGGGGGTGTTGCAGCAATTATGGTGAAAAAAAGAATCTACAGACTATCTTGAGACATTAATGCCAAGAACTTAAAGAGCTAAAGAAGTGACAAAGCAAATGAGTGACCCAAAGTAGAAAGAAGAAAATTTAGAAGAGAATAACAATCCCCCAAATTCTAGAGTGTTTCTTCCTTAAGTGTTTGTTGCTCTATATAAGCATTAAGATACTTGTTTTCTAAATTTGGTTCTAAGTTTCACATAGAATCTTGGGATTCACATAAAAATTAGTCATATATTTTAGAGTCAAGCAACTGATAAGAAATAATCAAATGAAGAAGAAATATTAGCAATCATGAAATTTTAGTTAAGTCAAGGGAAATATGTTCAATCTTTGCAGCATGCATTTAGAAGCCAAACCTATTTCCAAGCTACTACATAATTTCAATAAGCTGTGACCTACTTCCTAAGACTCTGCCCTAATGGGATTGACCTGACCATGGAGCACACATTCAATTCAAAGAGCACCCTGCACTTACATTTCTGCAAAGGACAAGAGCATTTCACATGCAAATATATGCATTAGAGAGAATGATAATCATGTTGGCGCATACATCTTATTTTTTGATCACTTGATCACTTGAATCCCGTTATTCATCAATTTGGTCAAGCGGGCACCAGTAATATTTCCATTAGACCCTATCACGTGCCAATGTAGCCCAATGGCATCTGGTTCATTCAGGAATATGAAGAGCCTCAACCTTTACTTCAGTGTCTTGACAAGGAAGTCTAACCATCTTGTAGGTGGGCGACCACGTGATCTTTTGACATCCCATGGGATCCAGTCGGTAATGGCTCTAGTCCAGAGGTTGTCTCCAAACCGCATTACATGTCCAGCCCATGTGATTTTCGATGCCTTGGCAAATGAGACAACATCCCTGATTCTGGAATAGCGACGGAGGTTGGAACTCCGATTCCTTCTCTCACTTGAGTGAGGTGTGATATTCCAAGCATAGCTCTTTCGATTCCTCTCTGGGAGACCCAAATAGCATTCTCATCCTGCTTTCATAGGGCCCAGGTCTCTGAGGCATATGTTAATGCAGGGAGAACGGTGGAGTCGAAGAGATGTGCCCAGAGCTGGAGGTTCTTTGTCCTTTTAGTTATTTCTTCGATGCCTTTGAAGGCATTCCATGCCACTCTCTTCCTCCTGTGCAGCTCAGGTTTTAGGTCGTTCATCATGTTGACTTCTCGACCTAGGTACACATAACTGCTGCTTTCAGAGATTTTTGTTCCATTGAGAGTGAATGAGGCCTCTGGAACTAGTTCATTTTTCATGAACATTCTTTTCTTTAGATTCAACTGTAGACCTATCTTTCCTCATTCTCGGTTGAAGTCAGCCAGCATTTGTGCCACTTTGCTAATGTTTGGTGTTATTAGAACGATGTCATCAGCGAAGCGGAGGTGGTGTAGTTGCCGACCATCTAATTATTGCATGATGTTCTCAAGGGTGGCACTGAAGAGTTTTGGTAAAATAGTAGCACCCTGTCGAACCCCTCTTTTGACATCAACGATCACTTCTTTGTAGAATGGTGAGATCCTGGTGGTGAATACGTAATACATCTCATGAAGGATCTTGATATATTGGGTTTGAACACCCTGTTTGGCTAGGGCTTCGATGACCGCTTCAGTCTCCACACAATCAAAAGCTTTCTTTAAATCAATGAACGTGAGACAGAGCAGCATCTTGTACTCCCTACAAACATCAATGAGTTGGAAGATCTCATTGATCTTAGATCTTAGATTTAAATAAGTTTCTGATCTTATTCTTATTTTGTGAGAAAAACCAAAACTTAATCTTATATTAATTGCAATATTGAACTTTGTGTTATAAGGAGGATCATAGTTTTAGCTTTTTTTAAAAAAATAACAACCAAATTGATGGATTTCTTACAAAGACAGGAAAAATGAATTTAAAGATAAAATAGAGCAATGTGACTTATTTGGAACACTGCTTCTATTATTGCACAGAATCACAGCTCAGTGCTCTAATAAAGGTATATATTACTGCAAATAAAGGGACAAAAAATCCAAAGTTATCTACAAATCCATTTTCCTCTTTCTAAAAATGAATATAGCACTGTCAGTCCTATTTATCTAATAAAATGAAATTTTATATCTAAGTGCTTTTGCAAATATAGAATATTATTGAACACCAAATGATTAATTTAGCATGGCTTTCTTTTAATTGTGAAAATAGTAATTTAGAAGAAACCTTCCTGAAAGTCCCCAGGTTCCTTATGGCTACTCCCAGTAATAGTTGGACTAGTGATAAGGGTCTGATGGTTTTGCTTCTTGGGACCAGTGGTGCTTGGGTTCACCAAGGCTACAGATACAGAACTGGAGGTCTAGTTCATACAAGGCATGAGCTCCAGTCCTTTGTGTTATCTCCCCAGGCCTAATCATGCAAAATTATCAGCTTCTGCTGCTTTTCAGTCACAAGGAAAGGGCTTAACTTTAAATGCAGTCACTATCAAGTCACATTTTTTATCTGACTCATTACAAATGTGGCTTTGGGAGCTGAAGAGATTGTACTCAGGTTAAGTCAAATGCCGTGTAAGAGGTCAATCCTAGCTAAATTATTGGACAATATATGGTCCCCTGAGTACTGCCTAGAGTGATTCCTCAAGCACAGAGTCGCAAACAAACCCTAAGCACAGCTAGGTGTGGTCCAAATACCAAAAAATAAATGAAAACATAAAATGCAAGTATTGGATATTTTTTAAGAACTACAACATTCACCTTCTAGTTCTGCATCCCTCAGGGGGCTGTTATTGGTGTGTGTTAGACTAGCATTTAAAGTTTAAGTTAAAAACAAGCCTAAAGTTTCCCAGGAAATATAGTAAAAATCATTAAATTCTGAACTGCATTGGCTTTGCTAAATAAGCTATGACTTTCTGATTAAATGAAATGCAAAAGAAAGAAGTCTCATAAACCTTAAAGTTTCTTGAACATTTAATATCTCCCTATGACTTTTTGATGAGTCCAGTGTAAATGAATCAAAAACACAAGGATTAAATTCGTTATGAAATACTCATGGCTCTGAGGTAGCTGAGAAACCATTTTGGCAATGTGACAAACTGTTTTGCTGACTGTTTAATATTTGCCAGACACTCAATGGTTATGGACTGACGTCAGCATACTCAAAAGGAGATAAGAAGGATCAAGTGCCCCTTCCTTTACGTAGATGTCATCAGCCCCTATGTGTCCCCGATTGTGAGAGCAGCATTATGTTCACATTTAAGCTTCTGTGAGCTGGGAAATCTGACCTGACTATATAGCCTTTCAAAAAATAAAAATCCTGACAATATCCAATTGACATTAAGTTTCTTTAGACTCTCCATCTTATACATTTAATTAATTAGTGAACTAGGGAGAGATGGCTTTATACTCAAATAGGACTATCTTGTGAAATAAAGGAGACGTTACCCCTGAAATATTTAGGAATTGGTCCAGTATCACCAAATTTTTATGATTTATTATTGTTTTTCCACAATTGTTCCTAACATCTATTGTTAGCAAAGATGAAATAATTATTTAATTGTGCTTAATCCTTTCATATTTCAGTGAATATTTGATTGAGCATGCATTTATATAATAAGAAAAACTGATTACAAAAATCTAAAATAGAGGCCTTTAAAAAGATTATGTTGTACTAATTGAATGATATATAGGCTTTGGAGAAGTATAGGTTTCCAAGATATTTAATAAATTGATTCACAAGTCCTCAAAAACATTTATGGACCTAAAAGAAACAAAGATATTGGGGCTGGAGAGGCAGGACAGTGGGTTGGAAGCTGCCGTTGCAAGCAGCTGATCTCGGTCGGATCTTGGGATCCATAATGTCCTCCCGCCCCACCCTGCAAACTGTGATCCCGGAGTGTAGAGTCAGAACTAGGTCCCACGCCCTGCCCACTGTGACCCAGAGCAAAAAGAAAAATAAATAAATGGATAACTAAATAAGATCATTTTAAAATATTCACACTGTCTCCCTAATAAGACCAAGAAAAAGGCCCTCCAAAGCCATCTATCAAAAGCCCACAGTGAGCACCATTCTCAATGAAGAAAAATTGAAAGCCTTCCCCTAAGATCAGGGGGCAAGACAAGGTTGCCCACTCTCACTTCTTCTATTCAATATAGTACTGGAAGTATTTGCCATAGCAATCAGAGAAGAAAAGGACATTAGGGGCATCCAGATAGACAAGGAAAAAGTCATTCTATCATTATTTATACCTAGAGAACCCTAAATTCTCTACCAAAAATAAACTCCTAGAAACAATAAATACTTATAGTAGAGTGGCAGGGTACAAAATCAATACCCAAAAGTGGGTAGCTTTCTTATATACAAATAACAAAAGAGAAAAAGGGATATTAAGAAAACAATTCCATTCACAATTATGCCGCAGAAAAATCAAATACCTAGGAATCAGCTTAATCAAGTGTTCAAAGGACCTGTACAAGGAAAACTACAAGACACTGCTTCAAGAAATAATAGATGACAAGAGGAAATAGAACATATTCCCTGCTCATGGATGAGGAGAATCAACATTGTCAAAATGGTAATACTACCTAGAGGTTTGTTGTTGTTGTTGTTGTTTTTTTTTTTTTTTTGGTTTTTGGGTCACACCCGGAAATGCTCTGGGGTTACTTCTGGCTCTTTGCTCAGAAATTACTCCTGGAAGTGCTCGGGGGACCATAGGGGATACCAGGGATCGAACCGGGGTCAGCTGCATGCAAGGCAAATGCCATCCCCCACTGTGCTATTGCTCCGCCCCCTACTCCCTAGAGTTTTGTACAGATTCAATGCAGTTCCTATGAGGAAACCCATGACATTCTTCAGAGAAATTGACCAAACACTTCTGAAATTTGTATGGAATGATAAACTCCGAGGGATAGCTAAAGCAATCCTTGGGAAAAAAGAACGTGGGAGTTGTCACCTTTCCCAACTTCAAACTGTACTACAAAGCAGTAGTAATTAAAACAGCATAGTATTGGAATAAAAACAGACCTGTGGACCTATGGAATATAGTTGAGTATCCTGACACCCATCCTCAAACACATGATCATTTAATCATTGATAAAGGTGTAAAGAGTCTGAAATGGAGCAAGGAAAGCCTCCTCAACAAATGGTGAAGCGAAAACTGGGAAGTTCCATGTAAAAAAATGAATTTGGACCACTGTCTAACATGATGCATAAAAATCAGATTAAAATGGACTAAAGATCTCAATATCAGACCTGAATCCATAAAGCACATTGAAGAAAATATAGGAAAAACCCTCCACGACATTGACGCTAAAGACATCTTCAAAGGTGAAACATCACTAGCAAAGCAACTAGAAGAAAAGATAAATATATGGGAATACATAAAACGAAAAAACTTTTGCATCTTAAAAGAAACAGTGACCTAGATACAAAAACAGTCCACAGAATGGGAAAGAATATTCATCCAATACCCGCCTGATAAGGGGTTAATATCCAGAATATATCAGGCTGGTAGAACATTATAAGAAGAAAACAACCAACCCCATGAAAAAAATGGGGAGAATAAATGAACAGAAACTTCAACAAGGAAGAAATTTGAATGACCAAAAGACATATGAAAAAATGCTCATCATCATTAGTCATCAGAGAGATGCAAATCAAAACAACAATGAGATATCATTTTACACCACAGAGACTGGCACATATCCAAAAGAGCAAGAACAACAAGTGCTGGCGTGGATGAGGGGAAAGGGAGATACTCATCCATTGTTGGTGGGAATGTTGACTAGTACAGCCTTTTTGGAAAACAGTATGGACGTTCCTCCAAAGACTAGAAATTGAACTCCCATTTGACCCAGCCATACCACTCCTGGGAATATACCCTGGGAAGCCAAAACTACACAGCAGAAACACTATCCCTACTTTTATGTTCATAGCAGCATTATTCACAATAGCCAGAATCTGGAAACAACCAGAGTGGCCTAAAATTGATGACTGGAAACTGTGGTACATCTACACAATAGAAAAATGAAGTTATGAAATTTGCCTATAAATGAATGGACATGGAGAGGATCGGTGTTGAGTGAAATTAGCCAGGAGAGAGACAGATATAGAATGACTGCATTTATTTCTATGACATAAATATATATTATGTATATTTATATATATTATATATTATGTATAATGTATTATTTATATATTATATATTATGTATATATTATGTATATATGTATATATACATATTATGATACTAATATCCAAGGTCAGGGGAAACATGGATCAGGAGGTCTTTACAAAGTGCAAATTATCACACACATGTGGAAATCAAGGCTAGGTAAGACAGAGAACAGAACAGTATGCTAATAATTGTCAAAAGTGCTACTACCAACCTAGAACTGAGCATTAAATACAGGCAAAAAGATACACATGACAACCTCTTAATATATGTATTGTAATCCACAATGTGGAAGGGAAGGAGAAGAGAAAGAGAGAGAAAGAGAAAGAAATAAAGAACCTGCCATAGAGGCAGGCTAGGGGAGTGGGAGGGAATCGGGGACTTGATTGTGGGAAATGGGCACTGGTGGAGGGGTGGGTGCTGGAACACAGTATGACCGAAACTCAAATATGAATATCTTATGAACATCTTTGGAATTGTATATCTCATGGTGGTAAAATAAAATATTTAAAAAAGTAAAAAAAAAAAGACCCTCATACTTCCAATGTAAAAAAAATGTGCTGGTAAACATGTAAAAAATAAATTCAGAATACACAGTGGAATTTCAAAAATCCTGTCATTTCCAACCATTTGATTCTTATTTTACCTTTTATTCACTCAAGTCATTTTTCATTAAAAAATTAACACAGTATTTTATATTTCCATTGATTTTTCTTTCCATGTTGAAAATAAGCAAAGTATTGATATGCTTAAATTTCTGATTTCTGAAGTCATTATAAATTATAACTATGATCAATAGAAAGTAACAATTTTACAAACAGGGAATATATTGAATTCGCAAATAGGAGTTGCCTATTTAAATAATCATTTCCGATATATATTTATCACCTGTATCACTTATCTTCCTGTTGTTCATTGATTTGCTGGAGCAGGCACCAGTAACATCTCCTTATGTCCTGTCACATGCTAATGTAGCCCAAGGGCCTCTACTTGCTCCAGGAACATGAAGAGCCTCAAACCATTTATTCAGGTCATGGGAATGAGGTCTATAATTGTTATTGGTTTTTGGCATATCAAATATGACACGTTTAGCATATATATATATATATATATATATGTGGAATAAGCAACAGGGCCCATATATATGCATATATATAGGGAAGTGTATACATAGTGGTATCATATTGTAATTTGGAAATAAACATATATTTCCAGATATATAAAACTAGATATTTATTTCTTTTTTTAAAATTAAACATTTTATTATACCACCATGAGATATACAATTACAGCGTTATTCATGCTTGGAGGTTTCGGTCACATAGTGTTCTAGCACCGCTCTCCACCAGTGCCCATAACCCACCACCAATGTCCCCAATTCTCTCCTCCCTCCCATAGCCTGCCTAAATGGCAGGTTCTTTATCTCCCTCTCTCTCTTTTCCTTCTCTTACACTTTGTGGGTTGCACTATATACCATAAGAAGCCATCATGTGCATTTATTTCTTATTTATTTATATATAGTTATATAATTTGGAAATATGTATATATATGTGTATATATATATATATATATATATATATAATATCCAAGGCCAGGAAAAACATGGATTGGGAGGTCTTCTTAATAGGTGGAATCAACCACACATGTGGGAATCAGAATTTAAGTAAGACATTGAAGGGAACAGTGTGCTAAATATTGTTGAAAATGATAAAACGAGCCTAGAACTGAGCACTGAATATATAGGCAATGGGATACACATGATAACCTCTAAATGTATGTATTGCAAGTCACAATGTGTGATAGAAGTAAGAGAGAGAGAAAGAAAGAGAGAGAAAAGATAAAAAGAACCTGCAATAGAGGCAGGCTAGAGGAGGGGAGAGAATTGGGGACATTGGTGGTGGGAAATAGGCACTGGTGGAGGGAAGGGGGCTGGAGCACATATGACAGAAAACCAAACATGAGCATCTTTGTAATTGTATATCTCATGGTGGTATAATAAAATATTACCCCCCAAAAAATAAATAAAAAATCATTTCCAAATATACATGTCTAGCTCTATAAGTGTTCAGTAATTCTCCCAAAAAAGGAAATGATTCATTATTTTTTTATTTTTCAAATATTATCTGTGATACACATAACCTCTAAGTGTATGTATTACAATCCACAATATGTAAGAGAAGAGATAAAGAGAGAGAGAAAAGAGAGAGAGAGATAGAGAGAGAGAGAGAGAGAGAGAGAGAGAGAGAAGAGATAAAGAACCTGCCATAGAGGAAGGCTAGGGAGGGGGAGGGAATTGGGGACATTGGTGGTGGGAAATGGGCACTGTGAAGGGATGTGTACTGGAACACTGTATGACTGAAACCCAAACTTAAACATCTTTGTAATTGTTTATCTCACAGTGGTATAATAAAATATTTTTTTAAAAATTATCTGTGAAAATAAAAGTTAAAAGTAAATTAAAATTTTACATTCTGGGGCCTGAGCGATAGTCCAGCGGGTAGGGCGTTTGCCTTGCACGCAATCGCCCCTTGCCGCCCTGGTTTGATCCCCGGCACCCCATATGGTCCCTCCCGAATACCGCCAGGAGTAATTCCTGAGTGCAGAGCCAGGAGAAACCCCTGAGCATTTCCGGGTGTGACCCCCCAAAAAAAAGATAAAATTTTACATTCTATCAGGTTCCATGTAGATCAGTTTCTGTGCTTTTTAGTAAATTTTCACTCTCTCCCACCCACTCTCTTCTTCACCTTCTATGCATCTACAGAGCAAAAATTAGTGTAAGGAATACTGTATTGTTAAGGTAATCAAATGTTTCACTTACTATTGTATTACATGTACTTTTTAGTAAGTTTGTCAATATTTCAAGTATTAGATAATAAAAATGCATAAAATGTTTTGTCATTTTCTTTTAAAATATTATTAATCAGTTTTCTTAGCTACACTTACCGAAAAACCTCAAAGAGAGAGAGCAGCAATACTGGCTGATGCAGCAGAAGCCAGGGAAAGCATTCGCAACGCCCACCTGTCCTTCGCCAACTAAAAACCAAGATGACTGTCCTCTGACATTCTTCTGATGGATCTATCACATCTTCCAGAAAGGTAATGGAGAAGATTATTCATGACTTCTACTCAGATCTCTTTAATAGCCACATCCACCTTCCCACATACCAAATTCTGCAGGATGGGTATGTCGCTCCCAACTTTCTCCCTTCTGAAATCTGACATGCCAATTCATTGGTAAAGAAGCAAACAGCCGGGCCAGAGCAATAGCCCAGTGAGTAGGGTGTTTGCCTTGCATGTGGCTGGCCCATGCCAGCCTGGGTTCGATCCCTGGCATCCCATATGGTCCCCGAGCACCGCCAGGAGTAATTCCTGAGTGCAGAGCCAGGAGAAATCCCTGAGCATTGCTGGGTGTGACCCAAAAAGCAAAAAAAAAACAAAAACGAAGTGAACAGCACCTGGCCCATACAAAGTCAGGCCAGAACACCTGAAGAATCTGCCACCAGTACTCATCAATACACTGGCTCAGCTCTTCACATGCTACCTGTCTGAATGCAAGGTGCCTCCCTATGGAAAACCAGCAGGACAGTTCTACTGTTCAAGAAGGGTGACATACATGACATTGGCAACTATTGCCCCATCTGCCTGTTGTCCATCGTCTACAAGCTGTTCACTCGAGTCATCCTGAACAGGATTGGCAGAACATTAGATGAAGGCCAACCATATGAGCAAGCTGGCTTCCAAAAAGAATTTACCATAATTGACCATATCCACACGGTAACCAAGCTCATTTAGGTTTATTGGGAGTTCAAGATGCTGCTCTGTCTAACGTTCATTGATATAAAGAAAGCCTTTCATTCTTCCGTGACTGAAGTGGTCATCGAAGCCCTAGTCAAACAGGGCATTCAAATTCCTATACATCAAGATCCTTCGTGAGCTGTATTACGGATTCACCACCAGGATCTCACCATTCTACAAAGAAGTGATCATTGATGTCAAAAGAGGGGTTCACATATGATCATATCAATAGATGCAGAGAAGGCATTTGACAAGATTCAACACCCGTTCATGATAAAAGCTCTCCGTAAAATGGGGATTGAAGGAACCTTCCTCAAGATAACCCAGGCCATCTACTACAAGCCCACAGCGAGCATCATTCTCAATGGGGAAAAACTGAAAGCCTTCCCCTTAAGATCAGGGACAAGACAAGGCTGCACACTCTCACCACTTCTATTCAATATAGTACTGGAAGTACTTGACATAGCAATCAGAGAAGAAAAAGACATTAAGGGCATCCGGATAGGAAGGAAAGAAGCCAAGTTGTCACTATTTGCAGATGACATGATGTTATATCTGGAAACCCGAAACTCTCTACCAAGAGGCTCCTAGAAATAATACATTCCTATAGTAGAGTAGCAGGGTACAAAATCAGTACCCCAAAAGTCAATGGCCTTCCTATATGCAAACAGCGAAAGAGAAGAAAGGGACATTAAAGAAACTATGCCATTCACAACTATGCCGCAGAAAATCAAATACCTAGGAATCAGTTTGACAAAGAATGTAAAGGATCTCTACAAAGAAAACTACAAAACATTACTTCAGGAAATAAAAGAAGACCTGAGGAAATGGAGACACATTCCCTGCTCATGGATTGGAAGGACTAACATTATCAAAATGGTAATACTCCCTAGAGCTTTATACAGATTCAATGCGGTCCCCATAAAGATACCCATTATGTTCTTCAAAGAAATTGAACAAACACTCCTGAAATTTGTATGGAATAATAAACACCCACAAATAGCTAAAGCAAACCTTGGGAAAAAGAAAATGGAAGGTACCAATTTCCCCAACCTCAAGCCCTACTACAGAGCAGTTGTAATTAAGACAGTGTGGTATTGATATAGAGACAGACCCATAGACTTATGGAACAGAACTGAATATCCTGAAACTCACTCTCAAATATACAACCACTTAATCTTCGATAAAGGAGCAAAAAATATTTAGTGGCGCAAAGAAAGCCTCTTCAACAAATGGTACTAAGCAAACTGGGCAGCTACGTGTAAAAAAAAATGAGCTTAGACCTCCTTCTAACGCCATGCACAAAAGTCAGATCAAAATGGATTCTAGATCTCAACATCAGACATGAATCTATAAGGTACATCAAAGAAAACATAGGAGAAATGCTCTACGACATCAAACGAAAAGTATCTTTAAAGACGACACACCACTGACCAAGCAAATGGAAGCAAAGATAAACAAATGGGATTTTATAAAATTGAAAAGCTTCTGCACCTCAAAAGAAACGGTGACCAAGATACAAAGACAATCCACAGAGTGGGAAAGGATATTCACCCAATACCCATCTGACAAGGGGTTAATATCCAGGATATATCAGGCACTGGTAGCACTTCACAAGAAAAAAACAGCCAACCCCATCAAAAAATGGGGAGAAGAAATGAACAGAAGCTTCCAAAAAAGAAGAAATTCGGATGGCCAAAAGGCATATGAAAAAGTGCTCTTCATCTTCAATCATCAGGGAGATGCAAATCAAAACAACAATGAGGTACCATCTCACACCACAGAGACTGGCACACATCCAAAACAGCAAAGAACAACCAGTGCTGGCGTGGATGTGGGGAAAAAAAGGGACTCTCATCCACTGTTGGTGGGAGTGCCGACTGGTCCAGCCCCCTTTGGAAAACAATATGGGCATTCATCCGAAAACTAGATATTGGGCTCCCATTTGATCCAGCAATAGCACTCCTGGGAATATACCCGAGAGACCGAAAAACACATAGAAGAAACACTATCTGTATTTCTTTATTCATCTCTGCGCTATTCACTATAGCTAGAATCTGGAAACAGCCTAAATGCCCGAGAACAGAGGACTGGCTAAAGAAACTGTGGTTCATCTACACTATGGAATACTATGCAGTTGTCAGAAAAGATGAAATTATGAAATTTACCTGCAAATGGATGGACTTGGAGACTATCATGCTGAGTGAAATTAGTCGGAAGGAAAAGGACAGATATAGAATGACTGCATTCATTAATAGGATATAAATAGATACCAGTGTTTTACTAAGTGTGGGAAATGGTAATGGCAGATTAAAACTCACCATTGAATATACACAAGAGACTTAAGTGATAAACTCTAAATATCTGCAGGGATAGCCACAATGTGTAAAAGAAGAGAGAGAGAGATGCAGAGAGAGAGAGAGACAGAGAGAGAAAGAGAGGACACTGGGGTACCTGCTATTGAGGCAGCCTGGGGGTGGGCAGGAGGGGTGGGGTACATTGGTGGTGGAAATGGGGCAGTGGTGGAGGGACAGGTGCTGGAATACTGTATTACCAAGAACCAATTATGAACACCTTTGTAATTGTATGTCTCACGGTGGTATAATAAAAAGTTAAAAAAAAATAAAAAAAATAAAAATAAAAACACAAAATAGCAAAAAAAAAGAGGGGTTCAGCAGGGTGATACCAATTCACCAAAATTCTTCAGTGCCACCCTCGAAAACATCATGTGACAATTAGAATGGGAAGGAATGGGAGTGAAGATAGATGGCTGGCAACTACACCACCTCCACTGGCTGATGACATCGTTCTAATAACACCAAACATTAGCCAAGCAGCACAAATGTTGGCTGGCTTCGGAGAATGTGGAAAGATAGGTCTACAGCTGAGTCTCAACAAAACAAAGTTCAAGAAAAATGAACTAGCTCCAGATGCTCCATTCACTCTCAAGGGAACATCTCTGAATGTATCAGTTATATGTACTCAGGACAAGAACACAACATGATGAATGACCTAAAACCTGAGCTGCGCAGGAGGAAGAGAGTAGCATGGAACGCCTTCAAGAGCATCGAAGAAATAGCTAAAAGGACAAAGAACCTCCAGCTCTTGGCACATCTCTTGGACTCCACTGTTCTCCCTGCATTAACATATGCCTCAGAGATTTGGGCACTATGAAAGTAGGATGAGAATGCTATCCAGTCTCCCAAAGAAGAATCGAAAGAGTTATGCTTGGAATATCATGCCTCAGTCAAGTGAGAGAAAGAATCTGGAGTTCCAACCTCTGTCAATGATCCAGAGTCAGGGATGCTGTCTTGTTTTCCAAGGCATCGAAAATCAGATGAGCTGGACATGTAATGTGATTTGGTGGCGACTGCTGGACTAGAGCTGTTACTGACTGAATCCCAGCGGCAGTCACAAAGATCACGTGGCCACCCACCTACATGATGGTCAGACTTCTTCGCCAAGTCCCTGAACAAACGGTTTGAGGCTCTTCATATTCCTGGAGCAAGCAGATGCCATTGGGGGCATGTGATAGGGTCAAATGGAAACGTTACTTGCACCTGCTCAAGCAAATTGACCAATAATGACTGCTGTCAAGCCGATCGAGTGATCAAGTGACAGTAACTGAAAGTGTAGACTGACCTCATAACTGCTATAGTAAAAAATATAGAATAGAGCATGTCTGAATGGCTTATTTTACATGAATGATTTTCATATCCAGCTTTGAACATAGAGAAATGTCATAAAGAAGACATTGCTAGAAGAGGTCTTCTACTGTCATTGTGCAGAGCCCAATTAGAAATCAGCTTTAAAGTTATATCATGCATTTACTTGCTTTCCAGAAAGTTAAACATTATATCATTATGACAAGACTTAAATAAGATATTAAAAACCAGTTTTAATCGATGAATATATGCCTGTAAAAAGCAGTATGAGTAAACCCAAGATTCTGACAATTCTTCAATGTATTTGGCATTGAATCATGTATCATTAATATTATTTTACTGAAAATCTACTCCATCAGTAACTCAAATGTTTTATTTAGAAACACAGGGATTAGAAAGTCAATTGAGATAAGGACATAATATGTTGGGCCCCTAATCCAACATGCCCAATGTTCTTAAATAAAGAAAGCCATATGCAAAAACATGTATGTACATAGGGAGAAAGATTGCCATGTAAATATAGAAGTTAAAAAGCTATGGAGTTAGAAAGAATATTTTCCTAGTGCATATTAAAAGGCAGGTTCTTTGAAACTTTGATTCATCTTGAAATGCTCACCTAAGGAACTGTCAAACAATACCTGTTGCTTATTCCACTTTATTCAACCTTGCGTATTGCCAGACATCTCCAGCTGAAGCTGTCACAGCAGTGTTCATCAGTATCAGGCTTCTCTACAATGTTGCAAAACACAATGAACCACAGTTCTCTAGGGAAAGTCTAGACTCTTCTTTGTGCAGGGAGGAGATTAGGTTGGGTGGTGAGGGTGCATACCCAGCTATGCTCAGAACTTACTTCTGGATCTGCACTTAAGAATCACTCTCTCAAGGTTGAGGTCACAAAGCAATGAGGTGCCAGGGATTGAACCTGTTTTGGTCACATGCAAGGTAAGCACCCTAACAGCTGTTCTATCTCTCCAGACCTTAGACTTGATTTTCTATGGGAACCTAGACAAATGTATATCTCCTCATTCCTTCCACTCTCCTGCTAGACTTGAAATGCAAACAAATGCCCTTTTCCTTCCTTTTGAAAGTTAAAACAATCAGGCTCTTTAGAACTATAGGGTTGAAAATGTGCACCCAACTTCATGTCTGCAATTTATTTCCTTGATTTGCGGTTAGTTGTCTTAGTTGCTTCAACCAAGGATCCCTTTGCTATCAATCACCATTGATACCCAATCACCATTGGTATTTAATCAGCATTGAACCCCAGAGACTGTAGAATTGATCATACCCTTCCAGAGGCTGCATTATATTTTGCTTTTACAAATAAAAACTCAAAATGAGCAGATATCCTTACTGCTTCCTGTAGAGTGTCTTAACTCAGCACCCCTACATAAGTAGCCTACTGAGTTCCCTCTGTCACTAAGACAACCTTGACATCCCAGAATTGTAGTTTTTTATATGATCCCATTAAGGTCAAATTTTTTAAGTGAAATCAAAATAAATCTTGTAGCCCTATGAACAATGCTTCAGTTTACCAAGTATCAAAGTGATTCGGTATTTCTTGGCACAGTGACTAATTCTGTATAGTTTCTTGCCTACTAAATCGGAGGGATATTTTTCTCTCCTATCTTCTGCCTACAGTGACAATGCCCTGAGCACCGACTGAGAGATTTAGGATTGCAAAGATCTTGGTTATAAATAAAAACATTCATAATCCTGCAACCTAGCAAATACAGACTTTAATATATAAAGAATTCCTTAGACTCTGCCACCTAAATAATTCTACTTGAATTTTGTACTACATAAAAATTATTGGCTGACCCCACAATAGCTGGCCCTGGAATTTTGCGTTTCTGCAGCTCAAAGTTATTCTCATTATTGCCCTGAGGCCAGGCACTCATGTTAATCAGATCCCTCTTGTGCAAATCCCAATAGGAGACTGGGGGCAGGAATGGAAAAGACAATTTGATTTTATAACTCTTGTAATACCATTACAATTTTATCACATTTCTAATGTTAGCTATTGGGGTATTTCTCTCATAACCCCCATGTGCCCCACAGGGGACATTTTACACATTTAGTATTCACCAGGAGATTGCCTGGCTGCTTTGGATTCACCATTAAGTTTTAGCTCTGCTAAGATCAAACAAGGAGGTACAAGCAGTTTGCCTCCAGGCAAGCAAACATGACTCTCAGTAAAACAGAGGGCAGAGCACACTAAAATAACCCTGGAACAGAGAAACAATGACCTTGTGGGTCGTTTAGAGACCCATATATATTTAGAGTTATACCATATAGCTGTATGAAATTCATAGTGTAAAATTATAATGTTATTTCCCCATGTGTTAAGTCCTGAGATACTTTTATTCTTAGGTGCATTCCCCCATCTCCACAAGCGCTTTGCATAATAGTTGACTTCAGAAGAAAGGACTTGGCTCTGGCAAATTAGCATTTGTAAAGTTGGACAAGGTGTGTTCCCGGGGATCTGCATTAGAAACTCGGTTTTTGTCTCTGGAAAGCCTTGCCCAAAGGGATGGTTGTGGGCCTTTTGGTGCCTTTGGAGAAATAAAAATCCACCTTTTGGAAGAAAAGCATCCATCTTGGTTTTAGATCCTGACCTGACCACATGGTAGGAGGTCCAGCGGGAATTAGAGGTTTGGGGTTCCCCTGACCTTGGATTTATTAACAGAGTTTGTTTAGTTATTGGTGATAAGCAAAAGTCTTTTGGAACTGTGCTGAACTCATGGATTTTGTCTGACCGCTGCCGGCTTTTTGGGGTAAAAGGGGATTCATTTCCTTATACTATGGGAGAAACCAACAGATCCCCTTCAATATCTGCAAAGAATCGGTCATATTGCTAAATTATAGCAATGGAAGCCAAACTTTAAAATTATTATCTACTTTGCTGGTATGTAAAATAAGAGAAATGGACTACAATAAATAATCATGACTCAAATTGTTATCACTTCACAGTTCTGCATAGCTATATGTTATGTTTAGCACACTTGTTTCATTTGATTTTATCACTGGACAAATAGTGTCTATATTTTTTTTTCTTTTTGGGGTCACACCCGGCAATGCTCAGGGGTTTCTCCTGGCTCTGCACTCAGGAATTACTCCTGCAGTGCTTGAGGGAACATATGTGATGCTTGGTATCAAACCTGGGCGAGCAAAGGGCCGGCCATGTGCAAGGCAAACACCCTACCCGCTGGGCTATCGCTCCAGCCCCTATATTTGTTTGTTTTTCCTGGGTCACAGTTGGTTGTGTCAAGGGACTCATATCCTCTATGCACTAGGTATTGTTCCCAGCAGTACTCAAAGGATCATGTGGTGCCAAGGATGAAACTCAGACCTCCTGTAAGCAAAGCATGTGCTCAGATCATTGAGATATCTGTTGTTTTAATAGGGGAAGGAGCAATAGCACATTGGGTAAGGCATTTGCTTTGCATATGGTTGACCTGTGTTTGATCCCTGGCATTCCACCTGGTACCTTGAGTACTGCCAGTATTAATTTTTGAGTTCATAGCCAGCACCCATCCCGCCACCAGTGCCCATCTCCCACCACCAACGCCCCCGGTTTCCTCCCCCCCCTTCCCCCAGCCCTCCTCCATGGCAGGTTCTTTATTTCTTTCCCTGGAAATAATAATTATTAATACAGTAAAATATTCATGCAATAATATAATAATGGTTATATCCCATTTTCCAAACTCATAGAATCATAAAAGTGAGCTCTAAGGTACATTAAGGGCTTTCAGTGATTCTGAGGGGCTGACGGAGGTCGAATCCTCATAAAAATGTACCATTATGGCAGTAACATTCATAACGGGGAGGTTGTGCATGAACAAGTATACAGAAGATATGTGAGAAATATCCACACCCCCTTAATAAACTGATCTAAATAAAAATATTTTTTGCACAAAATTTTTGCATAAAATTTTAAACCCTCATATTCTCATTCAGCCAAGTTTACATCTCTCGGTAATTTCATGAGTTCACAACTCTACAATACTGCTAGCATTGTGCTGTTCAAAAATGTCTGTACAATGACAAAAATGTTGCAGAATCTGTGCTGTCCCATATATTAAAGAACATGGACAATGAGTATTGGAAATGCAGCTAGTAGAACGCAGAAACTGGTATTTTATTTTAACTTAACATAAGTGTTGTTTATGGCTAGAGGACACTGTATTGGCCAGAATTACTTTCGAATTAGAAATTTTGGGGTCCATGAAAAAGGACGTCACTTTCTTGAAATTCTCAAAAATGCTGTTAATTCTCTTTTTGCCACCAGAACTACAGACTTGGTTAATAATCACTCATTTCTCTACTGACCTTTCAGTTTACCATTGTAGACTTTAAACTAACACTGAAGTCCACACTATCTAGATTTTGGTGCTGAAACAGATGCCAATAGCTAAAAGAATCTACTAGTCACATAAAAATCTTTCATATTAACCACACTTTTTCCTTCCTGTCCTAGCATGAATTGTTACCTTTAATTATGCCTTTGATGACTTTAATCTTGTGATTTTTTTCCTTTCCTTTTCCCTTTTTTTCCTTTTTCCTTCTTCCCTTCCTTCCTTTTTCCTTTCCCTTCCTTCCTTCCTTCCTTCCTTCCTTCCTTCCTTCCTCCTTCCCCTCCTTCCCTCCCTCCCTCCCTCCTTCCCTCCCCTCCCTCCTCCCTCCTTCCTTCCTTCCTTCCTTCCTTCCTTCCTTCCTTCCTTCCTTCCTTCCTTCCTTCCTTCCTTCCTTTCCTCTCTCTCTCTTTCCTTTTGCTTTTGGTCAAACCCAGCTATGTTCAGGGGTTGCTCTTGGCTCTACACTCAGGAATTACCTCTGGCAGTGCTTGGGAGATCATATGGGATGATGGGGATTGAACTGGGTCAGCTGCATGCAAAGCAAACACTCTACCAATTTTGCTATTGTTCTGGCCCCGTGATTATTTCTTTATACTCATTTTCTCTGTATTTTGGAAGTGCAAAGTCTCAGAGATGGGCTATTTAACAACACAGACGAGTACTTAAACTCTGCAATACCTCTGCCATGTTCAAGACTTAAAATACTGTCACAATTTGCATCTTATAAAGCTGGTAGCTAAATATTAACCTTCTGACTCATTTGAAACATGATATGCACTGTAACAGGAACAAACAGGTTCTGAGAGCTTTATCTCTTCTTTTTTATAAGCCTTAGTATCCACATATTTTAACTTCTCTGCTGATAAGCATGCACAAAAAGTATTAACTAGGTAGTTTGGATGCTCAATGAATAATGTTATTTTCTTTAACCAGAAGTACAGTGCTTTTCAGCAACTATTATAAAAACAAGTAGGTTTTTTTT